>JAXQQM020093179.1:0-10138 GCA_034641835.2 Pinus albicaulis | reverse complement strand
GTTTCTTCATGGTATTTAATTTTGCGGGAGCGTTTCAACCAACATTTATTTTTCGAAATTTGCTCATCCATTGTTATTTGTCCAAAAAATTTAAATTTTGTAAATATTGTATATTTGTAAATTATTTGTAAATTATTTCTAACCCATTTGTTTTGCAGCACTTGGGATTTTATTATTTTTGGGGTTTCAGATTTTGTATATATATTTGGGGCTTTGTCATTCTTTGATTTATTTGTGCAGGTGGATTTCAAGTTGATTAAGAGCATTTTGTTGGGGTTTTGAGGTAGCTCTAGGCCTAGGAAGGTAATATCTAGCCTCCAAACTCAACGTCCATCCTAAAGAGCAAGTTGTCCAACAAATTTTGCAGTTATTTCTGGTAAATTTTGGCATTTGCATGGTTTGAAAATTATTTTTGACCCCAAGGCCTAGCCGTCCTCCATTTTTGGCCTAGTCGTGAGGCCCGGTGGCCTCCTAGGGCCCTCGGCCCTCTCCTTTCTCTTGGCCACAACCCTTTTAGGGCTAATCATGGCCTCTTATGGCCCTCAGCCCCCCTCTAAAGCAGTCGTCTAGCACTCAAAGGGCCTCGGCCCTCCTCCTTGCCCCTTATCGTGGCCTCCAAAAGGCCTTTCTCCCTCTCGGGCTCCCTTCCTTGCCTAGCCGCAGCCACTAAGAGGCTTTATTCCCTAGTCGTTGTCCCTTCTAGGGCCTCTCCTAGCCCTGCACCAGCCTCTAAGGGCTTGACATCAACCCTTGTGGGCTCATCTCTCCTCTTTCCCCTCTTCTCTGGCTTCATTTGTCCTCTTCTTGCCCTTCTTTGGCTTCTAGCTTTGTCTTGTGCCTCTTCTAGCCCTAGTGTTTGGGTTTTCTATCATTATAGCCCTTGCCTTAGCCTTCTATTCAATCATCTCTGATTTTTGCATTATTTTAGTGGGCTAACATTGTGTTTTTGTAGCAATATTAGAGCTAATTTGGTGGTTGCAGGTACCCAAGCTCATTGGGAGTCAAGCTAGCCTCCAATTAGGCCTCTAGTCCTCTTGGTTTGCCTCTCTTCCCCTTGTTATTTTCTCTGTTTGCTACAACCACATATGCAGTCATATAAATTAAATTAAAATCATTAAAATTGACTAAAGATCATCTAATAATCACTCAACTAAATTAGCTAATCATTAGAGCTACTTTGACATTAATAATTTGGCACCTTGTTGGACTGAATAACTAATTTTCTGAGTTGTTTCAAGTCTGATATAATTATTTTGAGGTTTGATCTGAACATTAAAAGTCTGATATATATTCTCTAAGCAGCCTTATAATCAATTGGATATCGTTGGAAGTTGAATGCATTGATTTTGTAGCTTATCTTTGGCATCTAGCATCATCTCTTGACTGCTGATATAAAATTGCAGATCTCTGATATAAAATTGCAGATCTGTGAAACTAGATGCCTTCGGAAACACTAGTAAGCTTCTAGCTCCGATACCAATTGTTGGAAACACTGAGAGGGGGGTGAATCAGTATTTCTTTCCAATTGTTATTTTTACCAGTTAGATCACTTATAATTAGAACACAAAATGAACAATAAGAATAAATTATTTTATTATATTCTTCAATAAAATAGATACAATAAAATATGTACAATAGGTGTAGGGCTCCAACCCTAGACGAAGACACCGATCTTCAATCTTCCAGGCTCCAACCTGTTGCCAAGAACCAACTTGGACTATTGTGAGGCTTCAACCTCTAGGGCTTCAACCCTATCTATCCAAGGCACCAACCTTGCGTTTAGAGGCTCCAACCCCAAGGGCGCCAACCCTTCTTTGGTTCAGGCTCCAACCTGGATTCTTGAGGACACCGATCCTCTGGGGCTCCAACCCTATCTTCCAAGGCACCGACCTTCTCTCTATGAGGCTCCAACCATCAACTTCACTTCGTCAAAATATGTTTGGTTATTCTTCACGGCTCCCAAAGTATTCTTCAACGAGCCCTATCACACTTAGTCTCCACGTCACATCATCAATGACAACCTTTTCTTCTCAGAAGGTGTGACCACTGCTCTTCATCGTACCCAAACAATTTCTCCAAGTTACCTCATGATGACATCAGAAATGCATCATGATCTTCAGTGTTATTTCCAAGATCACTTAAGGCTTCTCAACAAAATATCTTCAATCTTCTTCAAGGTCACTCCACAAAGTCTTCTTAGTCTTATCTTCAAGTCTTCTTCACTTTTTTCTTCTGTTATACTTCTGCTTCACTAATCTCCCTTGACCCCGAAATAATGTGCTTAATAAGTTGTTCTTCAAGAATGTCTTCAATATTTTTAAGAGTACCTTTGATTCTGCCCCAAGGTACCTTCTAAAATAGTTCAAGCCTCTTTTAGATCAAGGTCTGCACTTCAAGTCTTCACAAGCTTTGCCAATATAAACCTTAAGATCCTTCAGATGTTAAGTTCTAGCCTCACATTTTCCAAGCTTGAAGATTTGAGGATTGTACAAGTGTAACTGTAGTTGTGTCTCTTCAAACTGAGATTGTTTTTCAAGCACCGAGCTGCCTCCACAGGACTGTCTCCACAAGTAGCAACACTGTTCCTTCTGTGCACAAATCTGAATTATATTAGTTCAGGTCTGAAGCTAAATGATCACCACAAATCTGCAACAAGTGCTATTATAGGTGTGAAAAAAAGGTCAGAAAAAATGCTGCTACAGGATTGAGAATATGCTGCCACAAATATGCAAGGAAGTGTTACAACAAGTCCAAAAGTGTGCCTCCATAGTTCCACAAAAAATGCTACAACAAATCCATTTTTTCTGCATAAGTCTGCAATAAGGAGTCTGCAATATAATATATCTGTTTTAAGGTTTTTAGAGGTGACATTCCACCACACTGCTGCAATCCGACTTCTTTGTATGGTATCCCAAACAGAAATTATTCTTAACTGTCCTTCTCGCCCTCCTTACTGTGTTTTTGGTCCTCTCTGAACTCCTGTGATATTCTTCACCAAAATTGATGGTGAAAAAAATGAAGGTTTCGACTTATATTTATAGTGATTTCATCCTTTAAAGAGAGGACGTGACTGTTGGAGATGAGAGCCGACATATGTATGTTAACTTAGGTCGCCTAGATTAAAAAAATTATTTTTCTAAACTTAAAAATTCATTATCTCATCAACCACCAGGAGTTTGGGGGCAAGTAAGGGCTCATTAGAATGGGAAAAGTATACTCTACAAGATGGTATAGGATCCATTTTGAAAGGTTACCTCTAAGGTGGTGAAAAACATTTTTCTTTGTGACTGCCCTTGAATTATTTAGTGCAGAAAATGATTAGGACAGTATGGCTTCTTTGTTTGGGTTCTCCATTGTTTATCTCCTCCATTATTTGGCTTCTTCATCATCATAGGAACATGTAGGACATCCATGTCATCATGATAGTGTCCAGCAATGAGTGTATCATCCATGTCATCACATAATTGTGCAGTGATATGTTATAGTGCAGCATCATTAGGAGAACTTCAAATTAGTCTTCCAACCATCAAATGAGATCTTCCACATCATCATCTAGTCTTCCAACCTTCATCAAGTGTATGACTTCATCAAGTTGTTGGGAAAAATGCGGAGGAGAATCGATGTTTTGGGCTGAAATTTTTTTACTTTTTCTTTCTCTTAAAACCATATGCTATTTTAAAGAATCCAACGTGTATGTCCAGATATCTTATTATGTCTTTTCATTGCATCATTCATTCATCAGATGTTTAGTAAGCAGTAAGTATGAACAGAAATAACAGAAAAAACCATCAAACATAAGCCACACATATGAACACCAGTATTTAAGGTGGAAACCCAATTTGGGAGAAAACCACCGCTGCTGTTATCTCAGTCTTCAATATTTATTATAAAGAAAACTTCTTACAATTTATGTTGGCACAGACTTATACCAGCACGCAGGCACCTACCTAAAGAAAGGCTACAACCTTCTCTCGTTTACCAACTACCACTGGAAGGGAGCTACAACCCCCTCACTGAAGGCTTCGACCCTCAGCACCACTGCGGACCACGTTCCATCAATTTTCATACTGGATCCACCAGTTTCCACACAACATACCTTGCAGGCCACCAAATTTATTCATTTTCTTCAGTACACTCACACCAGTTCTTCATGATTTCGTCATTCGATCAAACCAGAGATTCATCATCGTCAGATCATTATATCCAAGGGTGCATCGTAGATTCAGATTTATCAATTAAGAACAGAGTTCGTCCATGCAGATATTCCTTAGAGAAATTTATTTATTCACCACCCTTACGCATGCACACCTTGTACAATAATCGTCTTCTCCTTATATAGTTTTTGCCTTTAGTAAAACCATGAGTCAAAACCATCCAACCGCTGATGGTATTCCTTCTTTTATTGGAATTTTATTTATCAAATTCGTGGAATTTGATAAATAAACATTATCCACAACCTTTGGCAATCTAAAATATATAATAGAACTTTATATTAATAACCAACGCTTTTAAATAGACCTTAACAATGAGCAATATAAATTAAATTGGGGCCCATCGCTAACAATCGACCTGATCGAAGGGCTCACGTTCCATCGCGCCGCAACATCCAAATCGACGGATATCGCTTGGGTAACTTGCACGGGCAATAACACACGATGGCGCGCCGTACCTGGGTTATCCTTCGCGCACCTTCCGAACACAGCCATCGTCCGATGGCATCTTCCCAAATCAACGGTATGTATCAATATCGCTGGGCATCCTGGGTCGAATAATAACGCACGATGGCGCGCAGTGACAAGCGGTTTTCCGTGGGTCCTCCTTGCCACGTGTCGAATGATTTATGGAATCGCTCCCAACTCCTCAAATACCGCTCACTCCACATAGGTGGTGCGATGAAAACCATAAACTGCCTTCACTGTTCACTTGGTCACGGTTCTGCTCTTCCATGCAGGGTTCCGTCGCACTTCCTTTTGTTATGTTCTACCTCTTTCCTTCCAGGTTCCGTTCATGATTCCAAAGGGTTAGTCTGGGTTTGCGCTATCCTTCTTACTTAGTTAACTCTGGTCTATCTTCGGCAGGATTTCCAATAAACAAAGAACAAATGTAGTTCTCTTCCGACAGGATTTTCACTACCATTAGGATAGAGTTAGTTATAAGCAGGCTTCCTCTATGAGGGGAATGAAGAACCAATGGACGAGATTTCCTCACAAACATCAACTCGAGACAATTCTGCTTCAATTATGCACTCTTCTTCTGCTGCTACTTTGCTTTTCCTCTTTTCATGGTTACAGTTTCAGATGCTCCTTCTTTGCCAATTCTTTTGCCATCAATGACAACATTTCCAACAATCTCCCCCTTTGGCATTGATGGCAATACTCTTCCTCTGATTGTCTTTATAGAGGCCCCCCTTTTTTTTTTCTTTTCCTCCCCCTTTGACATCAATGGCAAAGAGTTGATCAAGATCCTTTGAACCGACAATACCATGCTCCCCTGAGATCATGTTTTATCTTCAAACAAAAATGACTTATAAATGCCAACAATGCATCCTTTTCATATGACCAATGCTCCCCCTTAGCCTGTGCATTCAGAGATGCCCAACAACACCTCATAACCAATTTAATCTTATGTATTTAAGTAGATCTGATCTTCTGCATGGCAGAGACTACTCCCAATTTCTGTCTGAGATATTCGAATGCTTCCCTGGGTAGAGGTTTGGTAAATATATCAGCAACTTGTTCTTTGGAGGGAACATACTCCAATTTCACTTTTTGTTCAAGCACTTGTTCATGTAAGAAGTGATATTTGATGGGAATGTGCTTGGTCTTGGAATGCATAACAGGATTCTTTGAGATACTGATGGCACTTGTGTTATCACACATAATGGATATAGGAGGTGAACATTTGATTTGAAAGTCTTGTAAGGTTTGCATCATCCAGAGAAGTTGAGTGCAACATGATGCAGCAGCCACATATTTTGCTTCTATTGTAGATAAGGCAATAGAGCTTTGCTTCTTGATGAACCAAGATACTAATTGGGGCCCCATATAGAATGCACCACCACTAGTGCTTTTCCGATCATCAACATTTCCAGCCCAATCTGCATCAGTGTATGCATGAAGAGTAAGATTAGCATTCTTTGGATACCATAGTCCAAAGTCTTGAGTTCCTTGTAGATATTTGAATATTCTTTTCACGGCCTGAAGATGAGACTCTTTTGGATTAGCTTGGAATGCCTTAATAATATTCCCAATTAGCCTTGCTAATTGGAATATTTCATTTTTGTTTAATTTTTGCCGCTTTAGTTGGAAATAATAAATAAAGTGAGAAATAAGAGGGGTCACCTCACTTTAGTCACCTCACTTTATAAAATAAAGTGTTTTCCTAGTTTATTAACGTTATAACTTAAAGAGGGGGCCTTGGGGGTCCACACGTATATGATGGGAGGCCTCACGCTGACCCAAGGGTAACTGCAAGGTGAAGGACGCAGTTAAAGTTTTGGAGGGAGTTTAGCATTATAAAAGGAGGGGTTCTCACCTCATTTGGACATGCATGATTTTATATTGATATTGAGAGCTAGACTTCTGTCTGCTTAGCACGCCGGTTGTTTAGTCGGTCTGCAGCACTGTTTAGTGCAACCGAGTGTCTCCGGTCGGAGGTCTCACCCTTAGCCTCGGGGGACTTCGAGTGCCTGCCCTGGTAAGGTTATTTCTGGTTTCACCCTTAGCTTCGGGGGACTTCGAGTGCCCGCCCTAGTAAGGTTATTTTCTGAGTAACACCTTTAGGTTCCGGTAGCAAAGCGGCGAGGTTCGAAGCAAATCGGGGAGGAGAAAGCCCTCTTGTGGGCTGCGCGGTTCGAGAGAGAAGGCCGTGTCGTACGAGAGAGAGGACGGTGTTCTATTCGGGAGAGTGAGGACGTCTATTTACGAAGAGAGGGGTTGCGGTCTGAAGGCACAGTGATAGATCCAGCCTTGGAGATTGTAGATCTGAGCAGATATTTGCGGATCTGGTTCTGTAGGTTGCAGATCTGGAGGGGTAGCACTAGATCCAGCTTGGGAGATTGCAGATCTGAGGAGATATTGGCAGATCCAGCCTAGATCTGTAGAGATAACATCAGATCCAGCCTTTGAGGTTGCAGATCTGAGGAGATATTGGCAGATCTAGCATAGATCTGAAGAGCTAGCAGCAGATCTAGCCTTGTGGGGCGCAGATCTGGAGAGATAGTAGCAGATCCAGCCTTGTATGACTCAGATCCAGCAGATCTGGGCAGAGAGGACGCAGATCCAGTCAGGGAGGACGCAGATCTGATGAGGAGGGTCTTTATGTGGGGTTCTGGCAGCATTTTTCAGTGTTTTCAGCCTTGAGGAGTTGGTCATCTCATCTGGAGGATTTGTGGGTAGATCCGGCCCTTTTGCCAGCATATTTCTTGAGCTTCTGAGCTGTTCCTGAAGGCACAGCGTTTTTGTAGGAGGAGGGTTTCTGGGGGCGATTTTCGGAGGTGGTCCATTTGCTTCACGGTTTCTGGGTTTTGTCCGGAGCAGCGAGTATAGGTGATCTGTAGATTTTTAGCTCATTCCGGCAAGGGGATCAGCCCCTAGCTTCGGTTCACTCCAGCAGCAGCAGTTTACGGCAGTTTCTTCCAGCAGCTGGGATGCAGTTTCTGTAGTAGCCATTTCCTATTTTCTGAGAGGATTCTTCACTTGCCTTGAGCAAGGATAGGTGCCCTCATTCTGATTTTCTTGTACTCCTCTCTATGTACTTTCAGATTAATAAAATGGCTCAGTTTTCTGGTATTCTATGTGTAATTGTTCCATGATCTGGTTCAGCATTGTATTTTCTATATCTGTCTGGCATATTTCTGTTTATTACTGGTTATTTCCCTTTGGGGATATTACAGTGGTATCAAAGCATAATTCTGGCTCAGCCTGTGGTCTTTGACATCAGAAAATAGATCATACAGAGCAATAGCAGTTGCAATACCAGAAACGCAATTGGAAAAAGGGCCAAAATAAAAGGGTCAAATTTTGAAGTTTGGAATTAGGAAAAACGTTTTCTGGGTTTTTCTGGGTTTTGGGCGAGGATCACTTTCCCAAATTCCTAGAATTTTCCGAGTAGTTTTCAGTGGGTAAATCGAAGGTCGAAGTTAAGCAGCAGTATGGCAGGAGATGTGAGTCCAGCTCGATATGCAGCCGTTTTTGCAGATTGGCAGAGACCCTATATGCCCACATTCACACCCGAGGACACAGAGACAGGAGTGCGGAGAGGTGCACAGAGGGATAATCTAGCTCAACATGCGGCTATATTTGCAGATTGGCGGAGCAGGGGACAGGAATTCATGGATGCTTTCCCTTTTAATCAATATATCCAGTTCCGATGTGGTATTAAAACCCCTGAGCAGCACCAGCACAAAGGGCACGGATACTACCGTGATGACCACCGCACAGCTAGTAGAGATTATGTTCAGCCCCAGCATGATAGTAGACCTCACGACTTTCACAGAGGGAACAAGCCCTCACATGATCAGGGCTTACAGCGCAGAGAGGACAGATTCCATCTACCGACATTTGACGGGTCATCCAGGCGCTCAGGAAGAGCTTGGGTGGACAAGTTGGGTACCTCTTTCCAGCTTGACCGAGTATCGGAGAGGAAAACCATTAAAATGGTTACCTCGCACTTGGAGGATGAGGACACACAGGATTGCAGGGAGTTCGAGGATACACCTAGTGAGACACAGGACTCACCATCATTAGAGACCTCCTTGACCATGACGGTTGATATCATAGTGGAGGAGATAGAGCCTACCCCGGTAGAGCCATCCATCGAGGTGATGACTGGAGCCGTGTCCGAGTCTTCGGATGGTAGCGGCACACGACAGATGGGTGAGGTATCAGGAGATATATCCATTATCGATGAGGCACTAGGGGATACAGAGGTATCGGATGATGGTCGCAGACAGCGGCATCATCGGCTTCGGACGGACCTTCGAGTTTTGAGGGAGAAGGCCGCGTCAGTACGAGAGACCATTTTGTTGCAGGACCAGGAGCTGGAGGGTATGAGAGTGACTTGTGCCAAGTCGGCGGCCAAGTTGGTCCGCATTGGGGAACAGATGGATTCCCTGATGGTACAACCTGAGGGCACATTGCAGCATCAGATCATTCCCCTTCAGGTATGCATGGATGGGACTAGTAGTGTTGTTGGAGCATCTCCTTCCGTTGGAAAGAGAGAGGCAGAGCCACCTAGTCAGGTCTCATATGTTGACTTGGATAGTGGTATGAGACGATCAGAGTTGTACAGGGTACAGCAGCCACGTGTTGAGATTGGATGGCGAGAGGTTTTGAGTTGGTACTCGGTGGGGCAGACTATGGATGAAGGGGAGGTCTCAAGGAGAGATCTCACTAGAGATGCACTTCGACACACCATGGGGTGCAATGACTTTCTTTCCTTCTCACAAGAGCAGATAGAAGATGGGGGACATCTTCGGATGGATAACATCTCTCATGCTTGTGTTGGACATTCCTTGAGCCACACACATCATGATGGGAGGTTTTTACCTACCACCTATTTGATTCTTGATAGGGTCTCATTGATCCTTGAGAAGTTTATATTCCAAAATCCCATGAAGTGCAAAATCAGAAATTTGATTTGGGAGGATGGTAGCCCTCATGGGAGGAGTGACAGGATGAGGAGGAGGAGGCATCCACAAGCGATTGAGTGGATGGGGATGATGAGCAAGGAGCTAGGAGGCTACTTGCAGATCTGTGCTACCAGGCAGCAGGAGGCTTGGCTGCGCTGGTTACTCTTGAAAGAGTTTGGCCATCTCTTGGAAAACACTCTTCCTAAGAGTCGGAGGGTGGAGGAAAGATGGCTGGATACTTGCATCATGGAGCAGCATAGAGTATGTATGCATGGTGTTGCTATGATACTCATTATGTCTTCATCACATGAGTTGTATGATGGAAGTATGGGGAGGCAGCAAATTGTTTGGTTGCTTGGTTTGTTTCTGGGAGAGCAAGGGCAGATTTGCTCTCACACCTTGCATGATGTTGCAGGAAGAGGGGATGGCACTATCTCCTTAATCTTTGATGATGACAGGGAAGCACTTCCATCTTGAATAGTCACCATGTGATGGAGCAGCTCTGGA
>JAXQQM020076046.1:0-135973 GCA_034641835.2 Pinus albicaulis | reverse complement strand
TTTTGTAAAGAAACTTGGGCTTAGGTAAATATTATTTCACAAGCCATCCAATAATGTAGGTAGGGATTGTGTATGGGGTATCTTACACATGGCTTCTCAAGTTTTTTAACTAGGTGGGAAGTGGATTCTTTTCATATGAAATTATTAGATTCAATGCAGATTGATGAGTGAACTGTATATGGAGATCATATTTATATGAGTTTTCTGATGTAAATATTGTTACAGTGACTGTGATACCAATCCTTATTGCAATGGTGTGGCTTAGGTTGGTGTTTTGTTTCCTATGCATGTTCAATGGAACGGATATTGCTGGATCGATTATGCAAGGTATTGAATTAGGGTTGTAGGATCAAAAATGAATTTGCAGAATGACCAAAGCTATCATATGGCTTAAAAGTTTCCTTTGCACTGAAGAAACAGTGTAGACAATCCCATCAATGCATTCCTTCTCATAGAGATGAGAACAAGGAGAAGGTTAGATGTACTTATAAGTAGCTTATGATTATCTAATTCCATGTGTCTAGTTACTCTATCTGTTATGTTTTGATTCTTTAATGATATATATCCATTCACCGAGATAAAGTAGAGATTAAACAACAATAGCACTAAGAAGATTTAAAGATTGAGTTGAAAACATCTTATTTGCACAAATTTAAATAACAATTATTATTATTATTAGTATTATAAATTAAAAGTTGAATTGAAGACATGGTTTGCTCAAATTCAAACAACTAACCTACCTCTTTGTTGTTTGTGGTATGTACTTGAAGTAAATGAGAGGTTATTTTTGTTTGTGGGTTTGTACTTGAAGCAGATGAGAGTATTCCCTTTCAGCATAAAATACTTTGTGCCAGAAGACAATTATCTCTAAGTGCTTGGAGTGTATACAAACCACTTGTTATCCAATGCTATACAACACTATCTGAATGTTCAGCCACCAATACTCGACCTAAATCATGTTTTATTTATTTAATTCTATTGAACAATTTGGTGCTAGGTCCAACATCTTTATTTAATGTCATAATCCAAATAAATCTAAGTGGTAGAAATGAATTGCCAAGAAAGAGTGAAAGTAATATTCAATTCATGTTAATATAAAAAATGAATGAGAAGATATCCTAAAACAACAATGATTGTGCAGTCTAACGGCAATTGTAGTCCACAACTAAATTTCCAACATCTTTATTTAATGTCATAATCCAGATAAATCTAACTGGTAGAAATGAATTGCCAAGAAAGAGTGACAGTAATATTCAATTCATGTTAATATAAAAAATGAATGAGAAGATATCCTAAAACAACAGAGTAGTTGAGAAAACTGAGACAGTATCCACTGTGATTTGCATCTTATTAGTTCATAAGCAATTCACCTGCTGGAAAAAGGTTCTTTATATCTACATTTGTGATATGTGGCATGATGTTTAGATTCACATGCTGATCTTAATATCGATTCATATGTTGCTTAAGAAGAACAACATCGATTGATATGTGGCATGATGTTCAGATTCACATGCTGATCTTAATATTGATTCATATTCTGACAAATTTTGTAGGTATTCACAGTTCGCTGATTTTGTGCCTTGACTTCTAAGCTTCAACCTTGTATCCTTGAATGCTATAGTTTCCAACAAAATTTCCACTCAATCTGGGACATGATGCATAATTGAAAACAAGTCTATCTTCTTGTGATTGGATTCTCTTGATCAATTGTTTTGCCACTTGTCATTGGACGTTCAACCACTGTCAAACTCACAGTCACAACAGATCTTCTGGATGTAGAAAATGATTTAAACACCCATCGAATCACTTGGAAAATGAAACCCATCAATCCACGAAAATTTGAGCAAATCCTGACAAATTTTGTTGTGAAAAAAATGAATACAAACATGTTTGGTTTTCATAACCATCTTAGCAACCACAATTGCAGAATGAAAAATCCATACAAAACTGTCAAATTTCCTTGGTGCTGGCAAAGGAGTAAGTGCTGCAAATGTTTTTCCTATGTGCTTCAAAACATCAATCACACATGAGGCTTCCTTTGGCCATCGATTTTATCTAAAGAGGCTCTACGTTAACTCAAACTATCCTCTCCCTCCTTTATAAAATCAATAGAAAATGTCCCTCTTTGAATGCATTTCATTAACTGTTTTCATCTCGGAGGTATGACTTAACATGCATGAAAATATTATTTCCAGTCCTCTCATCACATCAAACCTTCCAATGAGATGCAAATCACCACAAATTCTTTTTCCATAAACACTCGTGTACGTAAACACACAAAATTCACATGGTGAAACAGAGATGGAAGTTTTTCCAAAGGTAAATTTTCTCGACTTTGTATTGATCATCAAAACACCCCTTGTTTTCTCCTTATTCATTGAAATCTTCTCCCTGATCCTGAAAAGTCACATCATGCAAATATGTTAACTCTAAATTGTGAGGCATGGATTAAAATTATGAGACCCATTTTGGAAGTTGTCTTACAAGGAAAACATTTTCTATACATCTGAGGGAATAACATAGGAAATTTACATGTTTTGCAAAAAAACTTCTTATTCCATCAACTTTACAATTGATGCACATGATCCCTTGCTGAAAATAAGAGTTGTCATCTGATAACCACATTTTATATCATGAAAACACTTAAAAAAATAATCCAAGCAAGACCAAAATCACAAGCATCAAAATGTTTTTCCAGGTCATCTATGGTACTATTTTGACTAGTAACCTCAACCTCCTGAAGATGTTGACCATGAATAAAAATATCATAACGTAACTAGGATTCCATTTTCCATAATAATAACTCCGAGAATCAACCATAATTCATTCCTTCCTCTGGTGGAAAGTTCCTTAAAAAAAATCCAACAAATATTCAATTTTCAACTGTGCTATAGAATGGAGGACACATTCTCAATATTCCCTTTAAAAACTATTAATTCACAACTGAAACTTTCCATAACACTCTCTGCATCTGGATATTAATATGTTGCTTAAGAAGAACAACATCAATTGATATGTGGCATGATGTTCAGATTCACATGCTGATCTTAATATCGATTCATATTCACTTTATATATATATATATATAAATAAAATTACACCAATATCTGGTGGAGGCCTACCTTTGAGGAAACCAAGTCCTCCACCAAGTGGATACCAAATTGTTTGTCCAAGGAGTCTACATAAACTATCCTATCTGTTGATATACATAAAAAAAACAGCATTCTAAAAGACCTTCCCATATCTATGCATGGCAACTACTAGAAAAAAGAAGATAAACCAGGCTTCAAATTATGGGTGCCAAGTCCTTGGGATCATTAGGCTACTCCATTGGCTCCTTTTTCTTCCACTGTTCACCTTATTTATACATGGAAGGTGTCAGGTTCTTTTCAAGAACAATGGGATTTGCTTGTGTTCCCTCTCAGCACTAGAAGCTTGCTGTTTGGTATTTAATCTCATCTTTGTTAGTGACCTGAGAGACCTTTATACCTGTTTCGAAAAATTTTGTAGATTGCTTCAAACTTGCTTCAAAGATCCTAATTGTATGGAGAAAACCTATCATGTATGGACAATAAGACAGAGATTAGAACAAAATATATGACTAGCATATTGTGAAACTACTCTTTTCTTATATCAAATTACCTCTCAGAAAAAAATAAAAAAAAATTCAATCATAATAAGAATGAATTCAAGACATTGATCCCTCTACATAATGGTTAAAACTTAAAATCCAATGCCCATGGACAGATATACAATCCTCCAATCTACTAGCAATAGAACCATCACTAATGAATGGACAGTAAACATTAAAATCCCTATGAAAGATTGAATACACAATTAGTCATCCTTCGTAAAGGCAAATTATATTTGACCCCATCATAGGATATTTGCTCATAGAGAAAATTATATACAATTTGTGTTGAATTTGGCTCTCATATTGTAATTTAGGTCCCTCTTTCAAGACACCTGTACAATAAACAAGGGAATTGCATTCACATTGGACATGTACAATGGACACTAGACATGATTAGCACAAAAATTTCTCATTTTTTAGCATGTTCAACTTCACCAAGTGAACCGTGTAAATTTCAATTTCAAACATGATTCCAACCTCATTCATTTTCATGGATACAATCTAGTTCAATGACCCCACAACATGACAATCATTCTTGAGTGAAAGGAAACTATCAAGTTATCAACTATAGTAAGCAAGCTTCTTCCATGATTTCAAAAGAGAGGAATAACCTGTTTCTGAATTTTTTAATAACCCAACGTTTCAGAGTTCTTAAGTGAGTCCATCATCAGGGGTAGACGCCAAATATTCTTTGAAAAGTTGGGAGGATTAGGGAAAATGAGTAGATGTATAAATAGTGAATTATGAGGAGATTATTAAGGTCGGTTTAGATGAATAATCATGGTAAAGAGGTCTAGAGGATCATCGTTCCTTCTTTTCCTTTCCTGGTGTGTAGCGCTCGTTCCTTATTCGAATGATGCGGGGCGGGCAGTATCAGAGGTAAGGGCAAGCATACATAGAACTAAGAAGCATACCATAAAGCAAATAATCAAAGCTACAGGGAAGATCCTCCAAGGTATAATCAAGAATAGGTCAACGAAGTTGAGCAATCCCTTGGCATATTGCTTCCCACCATGGGGGAGCGTAGTCTGTAGTATGACTGTCTTGTGGTATCCCAGAGGTAAAAAATAAGTAGGGCTTAGTATGAGTAAAAGTATGTTAGGTTGTTTCCCCATAGGTCATAGTATATAGGTAGGAATGTTAAGGTCGCAAGAGAATAATAGAGTATGTTACAAATAAAAGATCAGTTTATCGGGCTGGCACCAGTGGATATGGCACCTAATAGGTTTTCAGTTCTTGGCTGGTTGGATCGGTCTAGCTCTTCCAGTCTTTGAGTACAGGTCCTGGCTAAGCCATAATATCATAGTGAAAGTAATTCCCTCTAGCTTAACAAGAATATCTGTACAGGAATGTGACCCAGTGGCAAAGGTCTCCACATCATTCTAGGTGGTCTCCCTAATTCAAGTCAAGCACATCTAGCAGGAGCTAATATCGAGGTGTGAAAGAATCGGTTCCTCCGTGGCATAATTGGTTCCTCCGTGTCTCGTCTCAGGCAGGTATAAGAGCTAAAGGTATCAGTGCCTGGCCAGTTCTTATAGTAGTCTGTAGTATGACCATAAGGGTATCAGATCAAGGCGTAGTGCTATAGGGAGGGTTGTTTGACCGATTTCTTTATGTCTGTTCCAGTGGGTGTGGTTATGTCTGTTGCGGTTGTCCTGATGTTTATTTAGGGCTGGTGGTTCATGATACCCTGAGTAATGTTCAATGTCCTAAATAGTAGGAACCCACCCCGGCTAACCCTGCAGCGGATAATGCACATTTATTAAGCTTTTGACCTTCCTTTGTAAGCTCTGGTATCTCTTGACCCCAAAGCACCTTCTCGTGTTTTATATTATATGAAAGAAATCATTAGATCCATAAACCTTGAGCTCCTATACATGTTCGCATAGATAAGGAAGTAGACTCAAGTAAAGGTCTTACCAGATATACGGTTTAAACCCTTACAGTACTTACCAGAAGATACTTTCTCTATGCTAAGTTGCCTCGGGCTTGGACCCGCACCTCATGCTTGTTGGTGCGCTGATAATCCCTCACCATATGAATAGTGAGTCGATGGCGGCCTTATAGTTCTTCAAGTTGATGGCAGTGGTTGAGTCAAGCTGTAGCATGATGGCGGCTTTTGGGGGAGGGGCCCCAAAAGAGAGTTGTTCCTAACCATATGAATGGTTAGTGTTAACACTCCTCTCCTCGACCTCGTAACCTTGGCCGAGTCCCTACAAGCCTTTTGGTCGAGCCCGATGGCGGCCTTTTAGTCGAGCCCCCTACCGGGTCCTACCGGGTCCTATCCTCACACGACAGGCTCACCCTTGGCGGAGGTTTCAGCAGGCTTCCCTACGAGATTGGCCATTTGACCGTGGCGGAGGTTTTGGAATATTGAGCAACGCCCCCACCCAAAACAAAAAGGTAGGGCAATTGAAATGCATAATTACATAGATAATGAATTACGTAATTTGGAAGATAGGCTCTCGGTAGTAGTAAGTTCAAGCTTTTGAGGACCCGGTAGGCCCGGTAGGGTGAGGGACGAACTCTCGACAATAGGCCGCCATCGGCTCACTATTTAGGGGTTGGATTTTTCCTCTACTGGTGCTATTGCTACTGCTTTTCCATGGTCAATAGACTTTCGAACAGGCTCTGCCTTTGGTACCTATACTTATGCTTCTATCTATACTAGAGGATCTGCTGCTACTTTCACTGTCCTAAAAACCAACCCTTACAATTGCTGCTATTATATATGTAATTATGCATTTCTTCCAGTCATGATGCGCTTTAAGGCTCGACCATTAGGGTGAGGGCTGCCATCGACTCACTCATTCATCAGTGTCACTTATGGAATATTTCTGATTCCAGATACAAAGCCATCCATCCAGTGAGAACACGCATTTTTCTTAGGAAAGTGGGGTATTTTTATCCATGCCAGAAGCCAAAGGTTACCTCCCTTTTCATTGCTTCATTGGATATTATTGGGGCTTATTTAATTGTTGCATTGATCAGAGGAAGGGGTTACCCTAATGCTGGAGCCAATGGGGCTTCGCACAAACACTAATGGATTGCGGAGTCCGGACCGGGGCTCTATGTATCCGAAGAAATGGGAACAGAACCAGGCTTTTTGAAGCTCCTACTGGTTCAACTTGTTCTGCTTCGCCTGGGTATACTAGTTATAGGTATGGGTCTGCTACTTGTGCTACTAGTTGGATATCATTCCCCTCCTACTGGACAGTATCGACCTACCAATAAGACCTAATCCAACCACACTACCTGCAAAGCTAGTTTCAGATCAAGTTATAGGACCAGTACCACATAAGAGAAGGTGGGCTCTCCCACTTACGCATCAAAGTGTGTGAGCCATGGCACCAGTAATGGACCTGGTCCTGCTACTGTAGGATCTAGAGAAAGGGCTGCTAGCTCTGGGTATGGATATGGGTATGGAACGGATCACCTAGAGACGGAAGAACGAATGCATCTGGGTCTCGATCATCAGGAACTGGATAAGGAACTGGGTACACCGGATCTACTTAGAATAGGTCCACTAGGAGTGTTTCTACGGATGCTTCTGGACCCAAGAGATCTTATACTTTCAATACTACTTTTGGGTAGGGGTCTTTTACTTGAGCTACTTTTTCATTGGCTTCGTTCGGGATTCCCAGCTTTCGGGCAACAAGAATAGCGTCAACCCCCATCCTAAGCTCGAGCAAGGATTTCAATAACGCACTAGAGGATAAGATCTCAGAGAGCCTTAAAAGCATTACAATATAGATCGGTTGCCCCCTTCGTAATCCCAGAGATTTTGAACGCGAAAACGTAGAAACTTTGGGTTGTTCTGCCAATACCGATACAGAGAGAAGTACAGCAGCTATCATACCCTACTCACTCCACCAATCACAAACTAATGATCTGACTTACAGACCTACCACACAGCTAACTACCCCAGCTAACCAACCTCACTAACCATCCCAGCTAACCATCCAACCCAGCTAACCCTCGAGCTGCTTGCCTGTGGGAGGATAGGAGCGGAGAAATACTAATAGCTGGAGCTGGAAGCTGGACCGAATGAAAGCATGCTCGAATGAACCTGAGGGAAGGGAAGTTTGCCAGGGGGTGGAAGGATGGAGACCGATAGTTGAACTCAAGTTAGTTCTCCTTGCCCTGGATAGCAGAAGTGGCATTAGCGAAATTCCTACATCGTATTACATACGTTGCGGTGGTTTCACATCTCCAAGTGGCGTAATATTAGGGATTACGGAGAATCTCAACGGTGGAGGGTCCCTTAGGGGATGAGGTGGTTAGGGGCCCAATTCTATAAGGTTATTCGATCCATTGAGTAGCATTCATTCCATTAGGTTATTCCAGTGATTCCATCATCATTTTCCATACCATAGGAGATGGGGGTTCAGTTGAACACAAACGGGCATATGAAATGTACTCCTTCGCTCGTGTAGCCAAGCCAAGCCGGCATCAGAGGGACGGAGTCACTCACTATTCATATGGTGAGGGTTCTTTTAGAAAAGGTAGAACGGACCTGTCAAATGTCACCTATCAAACATATCATAGGGTCGAACTAGGTTCTGTCAAGTAAGTGGTAAACAGAACGAACAAAAAGTTACTACACCTGAAAGATGACTACATGAGTTAACCCCAGCCTGGTGGGCAGACCGACCACCTCATGAAGTAGTATTCTCTTCGCTTGACCAGATTCAAGACTTTCTGAATAATAAAAGAAAATTTTAAGTTCAAACCCCAATATTAATGCACATTATTAACAAATACCATGAACTTTGATAATTAGTCAAACTACACCAAGGATGTGACCATATTAAGACTATTTTATCTCTCAAACCAAATAACTAAAAGAACCATATACTAGTTACCTATGCATTTAATTGGATCATCACATAAGAAAGTACATCTATACACTCTTTGGAAAGTACATACCTATTGTTTGTGCCTAGCTCATTGATTCCCATTAGAGTTGAAGTCCTTCCATGGATGTTCAACCATTGTAGAAGATGATGCTTCTCCACCCGTTCCATAGTTACCTAACAAAGTGTCATTTGTTAGCACAATGAAATTTGTTAAAGCATTAAGGTATATGTACAAACATAACTATATTGAGTGGATAGGAGGGGAAAACTACAGGAAATGCCTAAATGTTGAGTAGATGGTCTTTCTATATTAGATTTATCATTTTTGTCATTTGCATTGCCAAATATCACTTTTTCCTCCTTCATTTAGGATTTAGTTAGATGCACATTCATTCAAATGTACCTGGCATGGCAGGAAATGTTGGATGCTCTTGCATCTTCCTTTGGTCTTGGTTTATTTAAGGAACTTTCCACCAGAGGAAGGAATGAATTATGGTTGATTCTCGGAGTTATTATTATGGAAAATGGAATCCTGGTTACGTTATGATATTTTTATTCATGGTCAACAACTTCAAGAGGTTGAGGTTACTAGTCAAAATAGTACCATAGATGACCTGGAAAAACATTTTGATGCTTGTGATTTTGGTCTTGCTTGGATTATTTTTTAAAGTGTTTTCATGATATAAAATGTGGTTATCAGATGACAACTCTTATTTTCAGCAAGGGATCATGTGCATCAATTGTAAAGTTGATGGAATAAGAAGTTTTTTTGCAAAACATGTAAATTTCCTATGTTATTCCCTCAGATGTATAGAAAATGTTTTTCCTTGTAAGACAACTTCCAAAATGGGTCTCATATTTTTAATCCATGCCTCACAATTTAGAGTTAACATATTTGCATGATGTGACTTTTCAGGATCAGGGAGAAGATTTCAATGAATAAGGAGAAAACAAGGGGTTTTTTGATGATCAATACAAAGTCAGAAAATTTGCACTCGCAAAACTTCCATCTCTATTTCACCATGAATTTTCTATGCGTTTCTGTGCCTGAGTGTTTATGGCAAAGAATTTGTGTTGATTTGCATCGTTGGAAGGTTTGATGTGATGAGAGGACTGGAAATAATATTTTCATGCATGTTAAGTCATACCTCCGAGATGAAAACAGTTAATGAAATGCATTCAAAGTGGGACATTTTCTATTGATTTTATAAAGGAGGGAGAGGATAGTTTGACTTAACGCAGAGCCTCTTTAGATAAAATCGATGGCCAAAGGAAGCGTCATGTGTGATTGATGTTTTGAAGCACATAGGAAAAACATTTGCAGCTTTTACTCCTTTTCCAGCACCAAGGAAATTTGACAGTTTTGTATGGATTTTTCATTCTGCAATTGTGGTTGCTAAGATGGTTATGAAAACCAAACATGTTTGTATTCATTTTTTTCACAACAAAATTTGTCATGATTTGCTCAAATTTTCGTGGATTGATGGGTTTCATTTTCCTAGTGATTCGATGGGTGTTTCAATCATTTTCTACATCTAGAAGATCTGTTGTGACTGTGAGTTTGACAGTTGTTGAACGTCCAATGACAAGTGGCAAAACCATTGATCAAGAGAATCCAATCACAAGAAGATAGACTTGTTTTCAATTATACATCATGTCCCAGATTGAGTGGAAATTTTGTTGGAAACTATAGCATTCAAGGATACAAGGTTGAAGCTTAGAAGTCAAGGCACAAAATCAGCGAACAATGAATACCTACAAAATTTGTCAGAATATGAATCGATATTAAGATCAGCATGTGAATCTGAACATCATGCCACATATCAATCGATGTTGTTCTTCTTAAGCAACATATGAATCGATATTAAGATCGGCATGCGAATCTGAACATCATGCCACATATCAGAAATGTAGATATAAAGAACCTTTTTCCAGCAGGTGAATTGCTTATGAACTAATAAGATGCAAATCACAGTGGATACTGTCTTAGTTTTCTCAACTGCTCTGTTGTTTTAGGATATCTTCTCATTCATTTTTTATATTAACATGAATTGAATATTACTGTCACTCTTTCTTCGCAATTCATTTCTACCAGTTAGATTTATCTGGATTATGACATTAAATAAAGATGTTGGAAATTTAGTTGTGGACTACAATTGCTGTTAGACTACACAATCATTGTTGTTTTAGGATATCTTCTCATTCATTTTTTATATTAACATGAATTGAATATTACCGTCACTCTTTCTTGGCAATTCATTTCTACCAGTTAGATTTATTTGGATTATGACATTAAATAAAGATGTTGGACCTAGCACCAAACTGTTCAATTGAATTAAATAAATACAACATGATTTAGGTCGAGTATTGTTGGCTGAACATTCATATAGTGTTATATAGCATTGGATAGCAAGTGGTTTGTATACACTCCAAGCACTTAGAGATAATTGTCTTCTGGCACAAAGTATTTTATGCTGAAAGGGAATACTCTCATCTGCTTCAAGTACACACCCACAAACAAAAAAAATCTCTCATTTACTTCAAGTACACACCACAAACAACAAAGAGGTAGGTTAGTTGTTTGAATTTGAGCAAACCATGTCTTCAATTCAACTTTTAATTTATAATACTAAAAATAATAATAATAATAATAATAATAATAATTGTTATTTGAATTTGTGCAAATAAGATGTTTTCAACCCAATCTTTAAATCTTCTTAGTGCTATTGTTGTTTAATCTCTACTTTATCTCGGTGAATGGATATATGTCATTAAAGAATCAAAACATAACAGATAGAGTAACATAACAGATAGAGTAACTAGACACGATGGAATTAGAAAATCATAAGCTACTTATAAGTACATTTAACCTTCTCCTTGTTCTCATCTCTATGAGAAGGAATGCATTGATGGGATTGTCTACCCTCTTTCTTCAATCCATGGAAACTTAGGAGAAGGAAGGCATTGATGGCATTGTCTACACTGTTTCTTCAGTCCAAAGGAAACTTTTAAGCCATATGATAGCTTTGGTCATTCTGCAAATTCATTTCTAATCCTACAACCCTAATTCAATACCTTGCATAATCGATCCAGCAATATCCGTTCCATTGAACATGCATAGGAAACAGAACACCAACCTAAGCCACACCATTGCAATAAGGATTGGTATCACAGTGACTGTAACAATATTTACATCAGAGAACTCATATAAATATGGATGAGTTCAGATAGTAATATTTTTTTTTATAATAAATGCCCCACAAGGATTACACCACTGTTGTACATCATATAATAAAAGATTTCGCACCATACATTCATGAACTCAACTGAGAAATACTAAATCATTGGGTTCATTAGTACACTGTCATGTAAGCAAAGATTACAACCTGTCATGTAAGCAAAGATTACAGAGCGTAAATAAATCAGATCTGAACCTGGTAAATGTGCCCCAGAAAGGCAAATCTCAGCACATCAATGAAATCGGGAACAAAAATAAGGCTAGACAGTCCCTCTTTTATGAGTTCAAATCACTGTGTATACTCTAGCAAGTGGGCTCCAGCGTCTATCCTTTGTGGCAGAAGCATACAGCTCTTTTAAACTCCATACAGCTCTGAAAGGGTGGGATCAATCACTGTTATCACACTCAGAAATACTTCGCTCAATATTCTGCATTCAACCCAGCAAGGAACCAGTCATATCTCCTCCCAAATCAAGCCCAGCAATTGAAGGACTTTGGTATTCAACCACACCAGCTTAAAAAACAGTCCCACAACCCTCAATAATAGTCACGTTCAGCAGAGATAAAGGAGAACTCGTTCCAGGCTTCAGAAGGAAACTCAGCTCAGCTAAAACAGTGAGAAGCCGGTCCCATGAATGCAGACTTCGACCCAGCAAAGAAGAGAGCAACTCCTCCTTCCAAACGACAGAAACTTGTGGTATTTCCTACTGATGGCTTGTGCTCGTCCCTGTGTTTTATTCTTCCAATTTAGTCTCTATCTCAGGTGGCTTAAACTGCTCTATCTGAACTGCGTACAGAATAGCCCACTGATTTTAAAGCTGTGTGGTTGTGGCCTCGACACAGTCCCATAATGCAGGCAACACCTCTGTGGGAGCTGCGCTGGTTTCCATCCTTCGACGCCATCTGCGTTATGGCAAAAGTTCTGTCCGCCAATTCAAACGATACAAATTTTTTCAAATGAGCTCTGGCGCGAATGGGACTGTTTTGAATCTAAATTCGTCGATCCCATCGCGTTGAATGCGAGTTCCGTCACCCACCAACTCGGCGCCGCCGCGGCCTTCCAGAAGTCGGACAAAAGTGGGGTCATGTCGTGATCCCGAGGCAGTCGGCAACCTGAAACTGAAAGGGAATTCGGGCAGGGCCATTTTCCGACGGGCGGCTTTTCCGGGCCAAAACGCGGCCCCCGTAGACTACTCCGTGGAAAATATATGGGATTACTTACAAACACAGATGGCTAATTGGGATAAAAGTTAGACGTTGAAAGGATACACATATGTTTTCGTGATCAGCCTTTTGGAGAAGTTAGAAGTTGAAAGTATATGGGATTATTTACAAACACAGAGAGCTAATTGCGATAAAAGTTAGAAGTTGAAAGGATACACATATGCTTTCATAATCAGCCTTCCTCTTCAGCCCGGAGTGATAGAATCAAATTTTTTCTTTAAATTTGTCTCCGGTCATTTTCTTCTTCTCCGTTCTCTCTGATTTTCCTATGGCCTCGTTAGAGTACGGCTTTGTCTATTTTTTAAAATAAGAAAAGTACGGCCCAATGTGGGAAATAAAAAATTATGCCCATACAGCGACGGGGATAATGAAAGGCCACCAAACATGGATTTTGACGTCCCTGGGACGTATTTCCACTTATGTATATGACCGCTGGTTTTACATGTAGAATGTAGGATATGACGCTGGTTCAAATTAAAAACTTCAATTTGATGCCAATGTACTATTTGAATAAACTGTCAAACTTTTAGAAAAGATGTACAACTTGGCAGGGAGGCAGCTGATAAAACATGTGAAGGCAGCTGTGAACTTGGCATGTGGGCATCAGGTATGAAGTTCTTTAATTTTACCATCTACTTCGTTTGGTATACTATTGGTGTCCAGACTTTTTTTGCCCATACAGCGATGGGGATAATGAATGGCCACCAAACATGGATTTTGACGTCCCTGGGACGTACTTCCACTTATGTATATGACCGCTGGTTTTACATGTAGAACGTAGGATATGACGCTGGTTCAAATTAAAAACTTCAATTTGATGCCAATGTACTATTTGAATAAACTGTCAAACTTTTAGAAAAGATGTACAACTTGGCAGGGAGACAGCTGATAAAACATGTGAAGGCAGCTGTCAACTTGGCATGTGGGCATCAGGTATGAAGTTTTTTAATTTTACCATCTACTCTGTTTGGTATACTATTGGTGTCCAGACCTTTTTTTGCCCATACAGGGATGGGGATAATGAATGGCCACCAAACATGGATTTTGACGTCCCTGGGACGCATTTCCACTCATGTATATGACCGCTGGTTTTACATGTAGAATGTAGGATATGACGCTGGTTCAAATCAAAAACTTCAATTTGATGCCAATGTACTATTTGAATAAACTGTCGAACTTTTAGAAAAGATCTACAACTTGGCAGGGAGGTAGCTGATAAAACATGTGAAGGCAGCTGTCAACTTGGCATGTGGGCATCAGGTATGAAGTTTTTTAATTTTACCATCTACTCTGTTTGGTATACTATTGGTGTCCAGACTTTAAATGGCTACGAGTTGACCGAAGAAATGTAGTCTATGGGAGTGATGATAACTTACAGAGTGTTATTGACGTGATGTTCTTTTGTGAGTTATCTTTGTCGTGCTTTATTGTAAATTATATTGATTATATAATTTTTTATTTTATTTTTATGAACCCTATAAATAAAATGAAAATCTCAAAATTAAAAAATTAAAAATAATAATAATAGTGTTAAAAAAGACAGGGCAACCTTGCTAATAGCTTAGTGATAATGTATTTAATCACTTCAAAAGCTTTGTAACAGAGAGGTTAAGTGCACTAACGAGGGAAGACACGAGTTTTAAATTTTTTTAGGTTACACATTATGATGGAGTTTTATGAGTTCCAAAAGCTGGATATGATTGATAAACTTAGAATATATGCAGTTTCAGGTTTTTATACAAGGGATTGATAGTAGTTTCAGGTTTTTTAACAAGGGATTGATAGTTTTAAATTAGGAAAAAGCTACATTTATCCATTAAATAATTTATAAAATGTTAATGAATTTCCTCAGTAAAACGATGGTTCTGCATTCAATAAAATGAAGTCCAATAAAAAAATTCGAAGGGTTCTTAGTTAAAAGCACTGCTTCTTCCAATATTTTATAAAAATACGAGAGAAGGATAAAGCGTAACCTTACACCGAAATTAGTGGTCATGAAATTTCCACAAACCATTAGTTAAAATGTTTAGCATGTCATTTAGGTGTGATAAAAATTTGGAATTGTTTTTAGGGTGATTTTTTGGATTTTTTTGGTGTTGAAAAATTTTGATTACGAGGTTTTTGAGGATTGTTTCTTTGTTCTATAAAATGTTCAGCTTATGAACTTTCATAGAAAGAAAGTTATAGCGAAAATGCCATGATGACCTATTTTAGGTGAAATTCGGGAGCCTGAAAAATCTCTAATTTCCACATATCATATCTCCAAAAAGATTGCAAACAAAGATCTAAAATTTCTACACGACATTCCTCAAGATTGTGTCTTCGCTTTGTAAAGAATTCAGCTTCTGAACCTTCATAGAAAAATGTTATAGCGAAAATTCCACGATGACCTGTTTGGAGCAGCGAAACCCTAGAATTCATAACTCCGATACCAAATGTTATGAAACCAGCTCCAAAAATAGAAGAAAAGAGAGATCAACGCCTTAGAAATCAGCCAATTTGAGAGGGAAACCTCCAATACATTACATAAATGAACAATTCTTGGACGATACAAATTACCAAAACCTCCATCTATATATAGAAGTCCATGAGGCTATCATATAATCCTAGCCGACCTAACAATGATAATGTAAGGGCACAATAATAACAATATTGGGGTTACAGGAGTACAACAATAACAATAAGGGGGATACACTAATAACAATAAGGGACTAAACTAGTAATATAGAGACCTAACAAAAACCAACTATTTGTTTTAAAAACAAAAAAAATAATACGAAAATATGGGTGGCGAGCTACCACCCCCACATGGATCCATACTATAATATATGTTAATGGTTAGGGGCGGGTTGTCAACCCCGCCACCTGGAACCTCCACTATAAACAAAGCCACAAATGGGTGGACAATGGGCCACCTCGGGTGGACCTAGCTCACGCCCCACCATATATTACAACCTATCTTAAGCCACCCAAAGGCAGCGGAGGAGGGGACCGGCAGGGTTTGAACTCGCCCGATCCACATGGTCGGCCCCCAAGCGGGCAGTCCCAAAATGGATACTACAAAACAACAAATAACAACCAAACCATATTTAAAACACACCCCAATTTTAAAATGTGACTATGGTGGAATGTTGGGTCGAGGCCGCGTAGTGTGTACCCCACCCACCTATTTTTAGGTCCAACAACCAAAAACATTACCAATGCTTCAAACACTGGTGGATTTTGGGGGTGGCGAGATTTGATCACCCGAACTCTCCTTAACAAATTTTTACTATTTACCACTACACCAATGCTGCATTTGTGGTCAAGTCTGTTGACATAATCACATATAAACCCATTTCCACATTGCACCCAAGAGGGGAAGGCCGACGCAGAGTTCGAGAAATATTATTTTTTTATTTGCGAGTGCGGAACCATGGGCCATGGAGACATTGGAACCATGCCACAGAGAATCTTGAAAGCATAAAAAAATATTCCTGGAAGCCCAGAACTTGTCGGAGGCGATTTTTGACAAAATTTATGTTGATTTTACACCTCTCGGCGGCAGGAACACTGCGCATGTATCTCATGAACAGGTGGATTTTCTTTCCATAATCAATCATAGGAATTTAGTATCTTTATTAGGCTACTGCAACGAAACCAGAGAGGTTATGCTTATTTACAAGCACATGTCAAAAGGGTCCCTGAAGGACCATCTTTATGGTAAATTTCATTGCTTGAAGATATTTTTGTTTCAGTAGATAGAATAGCAAGGTAGCCCACAAGCATCTGGTTTTTATTTGCATTTCCAGGTCCTACTGCAAAAAATTCCCCGCTGACTTGGAAAACAAGGCTCAAAATAGTGTTAGATGCAGCACAGGGTAAATCTCTCTATCATTTTGATGTACATTATATTTGTAGAATGTAAACGTTCGTTGTTTGAAGTATTGATTACTGCTTACAAAAAAAAGAGAGACAAATCACAGGTAACCATGTCTCTCATCTGACCGACCTACGATTTCCATATTGTGAAGGCCTGGAATACTTGCACATGGGTTGCACCCCGAAGATAATTCACAGGGACATCAAGACCGCTAACATCCTATTAGACGCCAACTTGGATGGAAAAGTAGGGGATTTCGGTCTTTCAACGATGACAATTGATGGACAGGCTACTCATGTTGCCATTGCAGTGAAAGGAACATTCGGAGACCTTGATCCAGAATAATGGTTTTTTCTTTTTTAAATACAGAGCGAATTCAACCCATTATTAATAAATTTGTACCGAACTTGATTTGCTATTTTTTCGTTGTCACGAAATTTCAATTAATTATTTTATCGACAGGTATTACAGCACTCAAATGTTGACAGAAAAAAGTGATGTGTATAGCTGTTTTGGCGTGGTTCTACTAGAAATCATATGTGGTAGACCACCCATAGATCTTAAAGTCGCGGAAAAGGACGTAAACATCATTCGATGGGTAAGGAATCTAATCATCCAAAATATAGATATTGAAGAGCGTTGACCATAGAATGTTTTGTAGGGCATGTTAAACTACATTAACAAAAATTATGG
Organism: Pinus albicaulis; assembly: GCA_034641835.2. NCBI lineage: Eukaryota > Viridiplantae > Streptophyta > Pinopsida > Pinales > Pinaceae > Pinus > Pinus albicaulis. Next base: position 118,463 of record JAXQQM020076046.1, on the reverse strand, counting down.
GCGCATTTACAGGCGACACCGTATATACTAGATGACGATGTTGGCAAAATAACAGAGATAGTAGACAAGGCGTTGGACGGAAGATACGACATGAAATCCGTCACGCACATTGCCAAAGTAGCAATTAGATGTGTTAAGGGGAAACGCTCTTGTAGACCGAGCATGACCGAGGTTGTGGCAGAGCTGAAAGAGGCTATCAAACTCGAGAATATAACTTCTGCTTCAGTGTTAGAGGAGATTGGCATGGAAGGTGGGGATTTTGTGGAGTCGAGTAAACGCAAAGGAATGGAGTGGAGTGATAACAGCTCCAACATTCCACTAGTTGGAAGATAAGATAATTAGCACGTTATGAATATGGATTGAAGGATAGGGGTGAGCCACCTGAATCTAATGCTTATGATTCAGAGGTGATAATCAAGCTTTTATGAAAATACAAATTGGATACTATGGATCCGGATAATTTGTTGCCTTCCATCATCGATGTTAAAAAAAATATAAATTGTATGAATTTTTGCCACCGTCAAATTCTAAAAAGCTGTAATTTGTACAAAGTACATTTCACGTAATCAGTATAAAAAGCTATCTTTAGTATTTAATCCACATGTAATATTGTGTTGATTCCCCACATAAACTCGCAGGCATGGATATCTGTTAAAATACAATTTGACATAAAATATTTTGCGCTGTGATTACACATACTTCAAATTTTCTATAGGCAGTGATTTTTAACATGGTGGGAAATCTCGGAGTTTTACTTTTTTTTTCTATCTTTTATTTCTTGCGGTGTGGCATATATCGTGTATAGTTAGATTTAAACTAATTTAAATTTAATTGTGGGTAGTATATATTACATTTAGAAAATTAAATTTAACGTGGAAAATCTATAATAACTCAGTTGTTAAATCAGGACAATTATTTTTTGCTGCTATTCGTATGCCGATTGACTTATTATAGTTATTCAAGAAAAACCAAATTACTTACAATAACCAGCGGATGGTCAGTAAGGGGCAGGTTTTGATCAGTAAGGGGTTGGCTTTCACTCTTGTCAGATGCCTCTAACCTGTTTCTTTACCTAAAAAAAAAGACTGCTCTTAACTAAACAAAAGTAGTTTTAAGACATACTTCAGACCTTAAAACACAAATATAATACTCAGCAAAATATAATATTTATAAATACAAAATTATATTATATAAATATAATTCTTTAATAAACTGTTTTCTATGTGTGAAATGATTAAGAGATTTTGTTGATTTAATTTGTTCATAATTATGCAAGATTTTAGTTGTTAAAATTGCCAATTGTAAATTCCAACTCATTCCAAAATTTTCGAATGCTAAATCCATACACAGATAGAGCCAATTTATACAACAAAAATCAAAATTTGAAAAAAAAATCACAATCGCATTTTCAACTCACTTTACATCAAAATAGTGTAAGCTTAGTGTAGGTTGGAATAAGGGTATTTATTATTTTATAATGTACATATATGTTTATATGTAGATTACCTTTGCCCAGTCAGCTCGGAGTAATCCAATTTTTGCTTAATTAGGGAGATGTTAATTAGGATGATTTTTGTCTTTATATTTTAGGATATGGAGTTGGTTAGGTGATAAATGTATATTTTTATGTAACTGTCTAAATTGCGAAGAAGATGAAAAGTTTGTATATTTTGAAATAGGAAATTGTGTGTTTTTTAATAATTATTATTTTTTTTAATTTTTATTATCTGTTGGAACACCTAATCCTACATGGGTAGGTGTGGAATATGAAAAGTCACAATGGAGTCCAAGTGGCCTTGGAATATGAAACCAAGAGTCACACCATTGTACTATAAATGTACATCCTTGTATAATGGAAAATAAGAAAGTCTCACGCTTATCTTTCATTGTGTGTTGAGTCTTGTGTGTGTGCATTCTTCTCCTCATACACCATGTGTGTGCTTCAACATGGTGTTTAACATTATCAAACATTACAATTAACAACAATCATTTTTAAATAAAAATGAGGTAAGAGTTACAGATCTCTGCTTTTGAATGTCCAAGATGGATGCAATTCTTTTTAATAGTTGTTTTCTCGGTTTAACGTGAGCGGCAGAGTGGGGCGACTTTTTCCACTGTGCTCTTTCGCGTGGACGTTCCACCAGATCTCTTATATGTTTCAGCAGTCAACTGGGCTGTGAAGAGAAGATTTTCGTGTAGTCATAAAACAATTCACAAAATAATTTAGAAATTTAGGTAAGATGATGAATTTTTTATTTTTTTTTTCTTTGCCTAAATTTAAAATTTAGGTAACAATTATTAAAAGTTTTTAAAAAATTTTGATGCTATAAAAAAATTACTATAAAAACAGTTCAAATTCTCAAAAACTATCTTCCAAACTCAACAGTTCAAACTCTCAAAAACTATCTTCCAAATTATTTTGATTTTGTTGTGTATAGACAACTCCTGGACCACTCTAAAATTTTTGATGAGTTCAAACTCCCAAAAACTATCCTCCAGTTGTGTGTATAGACAACTCCTAAAATTTGAGAGCTTTGTTGGATACGCTGCCACCATGCACTCATGGAGTCATCACATATGTACCGCATGTAAGACGGCTTACGACGTTCTTTATTTTTGGAGCATCGATCAGTTTTCTATTTTATTTTTTTAATGCCATATTTATGAGTTCTCTATTCAATCTACGTCAAAACCATACCTCTTTGAAAATATTTTCCTTTGTTATACAACACTCCTTATGATCTATATGCTACCTATCAAGTGGATTAGTAGTATCTACTAAAAACACTTTACGATATGCCATTATGTTGATGAAATAAAGATACATCCCTTATATGTGTGTGTTTATGAGTATTTATGCTTCTAGCGATGGTCATGACACCCTGTTCGAAGGTAGAGCCTGAAAGCATGGCTTTTCATGGCAGTGGCTACAGCCTGAGTGATGTAAATATGATTAAAATTTACTTAATGGAAGGAAAGAGGTCTTTCCTAGTGTTTTAATGTGTTTCATTTAGTTGATTAAGATAGATAGACTAAAATCGTTCTATCCCTTGACCCAATTTATGATGCCCTTGGCATCGCCATAAATATGTATTTGTTCTATTCCAAGCCATTTGGCCGTGATAAGTAATCCCCACAGTGCAATGACTTCAACTCTACTATTGGTACCCTTCCCACTTTCCCACCAAAAGTGGTAGAATTTGTTAGACTCAATATATATTGTTGGTCCACATTCACATTTTCTCCGAGTACATGTACCATAAAAAAATCCCACATGAAATGTTTTCCATATATCTCTCAATTTGAATTTTATGTAGCCTTTACTTCCCTTCGTTGGCCCTATTTCATTGAAGTAGGACATCGTCTTAATAATATCTGCACAGATATTCACTCCTCTCTGATAAAAAATAATAGCATTATGTCTCTGCCATATGGATCATAAGATGTACAATGGTAACACTTTGAATCTATGGTCTTTGATCCACAACCGAAGGCATGTGTACAAAGACTAGTAGTGTCCCATCAGAGCTATATTGAAATAATCCAGCACCCCATCCCATAGTGCCTTAGCGTAAGGGTAATATAGAAAGAGACGTTTTTTATCTTCCTCTCCCTTCATACACATAAGACAAATGCTCGGTCTAGAAAATCCTCGCATTTGAAGGTTATGCCATGTCAATATTCGATCATGAATGGTCATCCAACTAAAAAATTTGATTTTACATGGAAGATTCCATCTCCATATGACTTAAAAATCTGCTGGAAAATAATGATCCCTCTCCTTCTTAGGAAAACTCACATATATGTCTTTAACCACCAAATTACCTATTTTGAGGATGCCTCCCCATGACATATGATCCTCTTTGTCACTAAACAAGATACATGCATTTCAGAGATTTGTGATATAATTCTCCCATTCATCATAATATTATGTAGGCAGCTCCAAGTCCTCTGCCTTATACCATTCCTGTAGATCCATATGCTATAGCCTGTGATGTAATATCTGGTTGAGATGTAGAATCTCTTTTCCATGTATGCGATTGAGAATTTGGGCAGATAAAGAGTGATTCCCATTCATACTGATTATTGCATCTAGACCAATATTGATCATAGATCCGTTACCAACTGTCAAATGCACATTTCCCATGAGATATTGCAATACATGAAGCATGCTTCTCCATATGAAAGACATCTGAGATTTTTTTCTTGAATCCTGACCCCATTGGTAATCCATGAAGTGAATGTTTGTCCATACATGTATTTATCCTTGATGGTACATGACCATATCCCTGCTCTAGAAATAACCCTCTACATATTTTTAATGATTAGTGCCATATTGAAAGAACCTGGATCTATGATTCCCCAACCTCTGTCTTCTACAAGCCTAGACCATTGCACCAGATGAATTGTATTTGTCCTCACGCCATTATAGGCCCTTGTCCAAATGAAACACCCCATGATGGATTGTATCCTTTTAATAATATCATAGGGTAAAAGAAAAAGATGCATCCAATATATGGATAGATTCTACAACACTGATTTCATCATAATCAATCTTCCCACCATTGATAGCCATTTGTGTTTCTAGCAATCTAGTTTATTTTTCAACTTTTCAATCATCCACTCCCAGTCTTTCATTCGATATCTGCATGGTTTCAATCTGAAACCCAAATATATGATACTATCTTCAATATGACTTGATGTTACCCCAAAAGTCTCACATAATTCCATCATCATTTCTTCCTCTCTGCCATTATGTATTAATTTAGACTTTGTGTCGTTCATATAAATTCATGAAGCATCCCCAAAAGTCTTGATGATTTTATGAATTACAAATCATTCGCCGATAGATTTATGCCCTTCAAATAATAGATCATCGACGAACATTAAATGAGTTACCTGCTAATGTTTGGAAACTCTGACCCCTCTGATTAGGCCTTTGGCCCTTTTTTCCCTCATTTTCCAACTCAATGTATCAAATTCCGAAGGAAAAGTAAGGGATACATAGCACATCCCTGCCTCAAACTCCTGAATGTCGAGAATAATTTAGTAGGAAATCCATTTATAATCACAACAAATTTTGTAGATTTTATGCACCCCATGATCCATCAAGTATTCAGAAGACTCACACCCATTTTAATCAAGATCAACATAAAAAATTCCCACTCAATACAATCATAAGCCTTAATCAAGTCCACCTTGAGGAGACAAGATTTATGACTGTTGGAATTAATGGAGTGGAGCATCTCTTGTGCAATACCAATGGCTTCTTGTATTTTTCTTCCCACCTTTAATCCAAATTGTTCTTGTGTGATATTTTTTTATAGAATCGGTTTAACTCTTCAGGCAATGAGTTTGGATATAATTTTCTAAACTGGATTACAAAGGGCTATTGGACTGAATCTGCAAATGTCGTTGGATTTTTCTTCTTAAGGATCAACACAAGAAACGTGGCATTGATGGCCCTCGTAATATATCCCCTGTTCCTAATTTCCTCATCCACCTCCAGAAAATCCGGTAGCATCAGGTCCTTGAAGAAAATGAATAGTTCAATCACCCATCCATCCGGACCTCAAATCTCCTCCTTTTCACAATCATTCAAGTTTGCAATCAATTCATCGCTAGCAAATTCTTGTCCCGTATTCTCATTATCCTCCTAGGAAATCATATTAGAAACCTACGAAATAAATTCTTCTTGATCCACATATCCATGGTTCTTTGCCATAAAGTTCCCCTTGAACTATGAAATAGCTCCCTGTTCCACACAATGTTGTGTATTGAAAGCATTCCCTTGTGAATCCCAGATATTACGAATAGAATTGTGTTGTTTCCTTAGGTTAAATTGCCTATGAAGGTATTTTGTATTTTTGTCACCTGCACTTATCCAGGTAAGCTGACTTTTTTGACGAATATCTTCTTCACGCGCATTTAAAATAATGTTCCTTTTGGCCCTCCATCTCGGTAGTATTATCTCGATAAGACTCCAAGAAATAAATAGGATCGTCTAGGTCATTTAAGAGCCTTGGTTTGTTTTCAATCTCTAATAAGAGTTCCATTTTGTCCCCCTTCTTACCTCTAATCCATAAACGTGCCTCGGATTTCATGATTTTTAATTTTTGGCTTATGATGACCATACGGGATCGAGAATAATGGTAAATAAGATTATTCCACACCTTGTATACATAAGACTTGAAATCATCCATTTGCAGCCACTGAGGGTTGAATTTGAAAGGATGAGACCTACGTGCCTCCACCCATTTCCAGGCAAGCAATATCAGTAGATGGTCTGATATATACATAGGAATATGAGAGATTCGACCTCCACCATATTATTGAATAGTTTTTGGCTAATTAAAAATTGTTCTAATCTCTTGGAAATACTCTCCCCTCTAGACAACCATTCTTCCAAATGGGTGCCAAAGGATCTAAAACAACATTGATTAAAGCGTTGACCTGCAACAACCCTTTGATGAAGGTTGATAGGGTATCTTCGCTAGCCTTGATTCCCCATATTTACTTCGATCCCAGGGAAAAATTTAGGTCCCCCATCATAATCAACGAACTGAGACTTAAGATTCCAAAATTTACTACACAATTCGAGTAGCTTCTACAACCTGAATACAAAGCATATGTGTTGATAATTTTGATCCTAATACTCGACCCCGACATGTATCCAGTTAAAAGAATACCTACACATGTGTGGAAAGCCTTCATATCAAAATGCATGGGGTTCCACATCACTCCCAACCTTCCTGATAAACCATACACATCAATAGCACAAACATACTAGTTAGTGCAGATCTTTAACATGCCCTTCCATGCTTTGTCATGATCCACCATAGTTTCTTGTAAAACAATCATAAATGGCTGATAGAATCTGATAATACCTCGAAGGGAGCTTATTTTAGGGCTAGCTCCCAATCCCTGAATATTCAAAGATATGATCATCATGGAGGCACACTAAGAGCATGTGTATCTCCTCTAAGGACTCGAGTGTCTTCAAAATCGGAAATAATAATGGTACCTACAATATAGGCCACATTGATGAAGAAATGAGAATTACGAGGCTCTTGACCTGAGGAAAGAAAAATATCCAGTAGGCTACAATCAGAAACATTTTTATACCTCGGCCGTCATTTCTTTCGGTGGGTTACATTATGAAATGCAAGCTTACTCCGAGAATTCATCGAAGGCTTACAGAAATACCTCTTGATGACAAGAGGCTCTATATCCTCGATTGAACCCAACAACATAGTTAATTCAGAGTTAGGAGAGAGAGAAAGGGAAGGGTCAACGCCCCTAATGATAACAAGCGGATCATGGCCAAAAGAATCATGGGAGGTACAAGAAATAAAGGAATGCTGACAAGCAATCCCATCATCACAAGGATGGCAAGAAGGTAATGGGGAGTTGAGATGCAACAAAAGTGGGGAATGTGAGGCCAAAAACTTCGGTACAGGAAAAACTATGCCCTCTTCGACCCTATGGGAATGTAGACCGAACTTTCTATATTTCATAAATGATTTTACCTAATTATTAATTTATTTATGCATTTTCTATTTTATTTATTAAATGAGCGATTTTGTGACTGTTTCAAATTTCATGTTTTTATTGATTATTGTACTAACGGCCTAGCTATGCAAATAAAGATAAAAATATGGGAATCATTTGAGATATGGTATGGTGTTCTATACAGAACCCAAACCTAATCACTTTTTTAAATATTTGTAGTACAAAGAGAAATAAAAATATTGGATTCCTTTGAGATAGGGTATAGTGTTTTATAAACATCTTATTTATTTTGCTAAACATATTTAATTCAAATTTACTACTATAAAAAAATATCTTAAAATTATTTTTATGGGTTGATACTTATTAAGATGCATTAAAAGTTCCTAAATAAAATAGGAAAAAGAGTGAAAAGTGACTAATAAGGAAGAGACCGTTTCACCCAAAATATAATTTTAAGAATAATATGACAATTTAGATCTAGTTATAAATGAAAAATGAGATCTCCAAAGTTACACATTGGTTAGTTATCTAGGAATTTGTTTTTTGGTAATAAATGTGTTGCGAAGGGTGTGGAGAATTATTTGTAACACTAAGTATTTTCCTTGAAATCAAATGCATTGAGAGGCAAAACATATTATATTAGTTCTTTGTTGATTTGTGATGTGTAATGTTTAATAATAATAATAAAATGATATTAATATATAATTAAATAAATAATGAATAAAAAGTATAATAATAATAGTAAATAAATAATAAATAATGAAGAAAATATAATAAAAAATAAAAAATAAAATAGTAAATAATAAACTGAGGTTCCAAAAATATATATATATATAAGTAAAATATAAAAAATAGTGAGAATAAGTAAACTTATCAAAAAGTAAAAATGAATAAAATGAGAAAGAATTAAATTAAGAAAAATATTGAATTAAGTATAACTTAAAATAAAGAAATCAAAGTGGCATGTTGACACACCGATTGCTTGCATGCAGATCCTTTTCCAATATATTTCCATTTTTCAAATCGTTTGATCTATTTAATGGACGAAAAAGGGGATGAGAAAGATTATTAATTCCTTTGGAAGGAAAATGTTGTGAGACAAAAGATACCCTAGAAGTAGTAGTTGACTAAGGATTCAGGACTAGCCAGTTGTAGAATGATTATGTGCAGCTGAGCTTACGGTTGGGTGGGGAGTTGTCCCCAAAACTAAACATCACAAGTAAGAATATGTTCAAACTCAATAACTATATGTAATATTACACATATCCATATAACAAATATGATACTTTATTCTCTATCATAATTTTAAATTAATTCATATAGTTTTTTTCCCTGCATACCGTGCAATAGTTGGCTGACCTTTGAGATGTAGAATGAAAGAAGCAATATATTTGGAGAAAGATAGAATCAAGCTTAAACGAAACAACAAGAAAATCATCATTCCTCTAGATCCTCAGGAAGGGAAACCATGGGTCGAAGCCTGTCATAGAGAAACTGAAATAAGAAGACTTTAACAGATATTACACGAGGACTGTGATAGTATTGAATGAAATGATTTTGGAGAAATTCTGACTGGCTCACCACTCCATCAGAAAAAACTCTGACACGGAGCTATACGAAGAGAAATTTGAGAATTACGAATCTAAATCTAAAGAATGTTCATCAATAGAATTCATTTTGATGTCAAAGATTCAGCTGTGCTACTCCATTAAAATAGTACCTATCATAAAAGAAAAGAAATATTGGGGAACGTCGTCTGTTCTTCTAACATATTTAATCCCTGAATCTAGAAACACCATTTGATTCAAATAAATAATGTCATATGTTAATCATATAGAACAAGTATCAAAGACTATTGGAGAAGAAAGAAAAATGCAAAGTCTAGTTCAAACTTTCACACGTCAAGCAGCGAGATGGTGGGACACCCATCCATCTCATCTTCAAACATGGAAAACCGTAATGGCATACTTCATCGAATGTTTTGGAGGGAAAAAAATATCTACAAAGGATAATATACCCATTTATATTGTCAGACAAGACTCCATTATTCACAAAATTGTGAGTCTTAATGGAGACGAATTGGTTATAGAGATGAGTGAGTTTTGCCACATATGTTCCAAAACACCCTAGAAGACCTACCGAATAAATGGTACAAAATAGAAGAAGTGTGATGTCAATCATTGGAATGCAAAAAATAAGAGATAATTTCATAAAAAGTTTTGAGTTCAAACCAGAGGAGCCACAGTTAAAATATGTAGTTCATAAAATCAAAGAATTTGTCAAAGAAAAACCAACCAACCATCAAAAACTACCAGTTGATACTTCATCAACCTGCAATTACGTGTCATGTACTTCAAATTAGAAAATGGCCAATCACATAGAAATGGAAGAAACACTTATCATTGGTCAAATATTTTTCTTCAGGAAAAATGATCCCAATAAGTGCCTAGGAATCACAAAAAATACAATTAGTATACAAAGTCAATAAAATAGAAGTCGATAAAATAGAAAAATTAGACTTTCCTTCAGCTTATCAAGAAACAAAAATTGGGGAAAAACAACTTTATGAATCGAAAGAAGCCAACTAGATGGACGCATAAATTAAAATACATGAAGTCGACATACCGAACGATGACCGACCAAAGATTGCCTGACTTGGCGATTACTAGTCAGATAAGCATATTGTGAAATTCATCGACCTAGTTAAATAATACCAGGACATATTCATCCTTTTTTACAAAGATCTAAAGGTACTGATCAAGGAAATGTGAGAAATGAAAATTAATCTCATCCTAGGAGTAAATTCGATAAAGAAGAGACCATATAAGCTTGCTAACAAGTATAAACCTATCGTTCAAAAATAAATAAAGGGGATGTTTTCTACTGGTGTCATCTACTATATAGAAACATCAGAATGGGCAAGCCCTGTGGTCATCCTCCCTAAAAAGCACATCCCAACCAGTTTGCGTATTTGTGTAAACTACCATGGGCTAAACAAACTAACAGTTATTGATCTATTTATGATTCCATTCGCTAATGAAATTATTATAGAAGTCACAGGACATGAATGTTACTTATTCATAGATGGTTTCTTAGGTCACAACCAAGTACCCATTATGGAAGAAGACATAGAAAAAATGGATTTGTGGCTAAATTTGGTTCCTTTTCCTAAAAGTTAATGCCATTCGGATTGAAAAGTGTACTGACAATATTCTCAAGGATTGTCGTCAAAGTTTTCCAGGAATACATTTATAAAGCGGTGGCAGTGTATTTTGGCGACTTGACAGTCTACACACTAATAAAATATCACCTACAATGGTTAAGTCTAAGTTTTGACAGATTCCGACAAATACTTTTATCACTAAATATTAAAAAGTGCATCTTTTCCACTCCAATCGAAATACTATTGGGCCATGTGGTCTTGAAGGATGGGATTAAAGTAGATATGGAAAAAAACAACGTAATATTAGATTTAAAGCCACCCTTCAATTAAAAAAATAAAATTAAAATTGGGACACATCGGATATTATATGTGATTAATTAGGAATTACTTTGACATTACATTCCTGATTAAAAAATTTTTAATTAAATATGTTTCATTTATTTGGTCTAATGAATGCAATTAGTAATTTCAACTATTAAAAAAGAAATTAGTTGAAGCACCAATCCTTAAGTATCCTGGCTGGTCAAAATAATTCCATGTACATGTCAATGAATTGAATGTAGCAGTAAGAGCAGTTCTAGCACAACCCGATGGTGAATCAATGACCATCCAAACACCTATGCTAGTCAAAAACTCAACAACGCCAAAAGAAACTACTTGACGAATGAGTGTGAAGCCTTAGCAATGACTTTTTCCTTACAAAAGTTTCAACATTATCTCCTCAAAAACCCTTTCATATTTTACATGGATCATCATGCATTAAAATATCTCATAAACAAATGAGTTCATCAAGGATGAGTTTGTCGATGGCTATTATTTTTTCATGAGTTTGAATTAGAAGTCATTGTTCGACCATGTAAAAACAATGTCGGTCCCGACCACTTATCTCGACTAGAATATCAGGAGAAGTTGATTGAAATTGATTATGATATTCCTGATGCACATTTATTCAGAGTCGAAGCACTCCCTTTGGATCTCGCTGAAACTAGATAATTTTTGCATACAAGTTCCTTACCTGAAGGGCTATTGGAAAAGAAGAAGAAGACATTTGCAATCAAAGCAACACCATTCACATTACTAAATGGAAAAATCATATAAGTTTGGAATCGATGTACTTCGAAGATGTGTCTTAGAACATGAAAGTGAAGGAATCATTGATGAAGCACATAAAGGGGGAGTTAGAGGCCACTTTCAAGGGGAAACAACTGCACAAAAGATATTACAAGCAGGATTATGGTGGTTGACGTTTTTTCATGACTTCGAACAATATGTACATAAATGTGACACATGCCAAAGATTTTGATGACCATTACCGAAGCATCAAATGCCACTACATTCATTTGTCCCTTCACTACCTTTTGAGATTTGGGCGATCGAATTTTTCTTCCCATTTCCCAAAAGAGAAAAACAAATAGGAGAAAAATATGTAATGACAACAACTCAATACTGAACGAAATAGGAAGAAATGGATCCATTTGAGTCTTGTACTAAAGAAGTAGCAGCGAAGTTCATATACAAAAATATAATAACATGATTTGGTTGTGCTATGATTCTCATCAGTGATAGAGGGACACATTTTTTTAATGGTACGATTCATGTATTAACAAAGAACAATATGATTGAACACCACAAGACTACCATGTATCACCCACAGGAAAATGGTGTTGTTGAATCCTTCAATAAAATCTTACATAAAGTGCTAACAAAGATATGCAATATAGATAGATAGGATTGAGATGACAAGGTTCCAGCCATTTTATGGGCATATCACACATCATACAAGCAGTCGACGGGATCGACGCCATTCAAACTTGGTTACATTCAGGAAGTGGCTGTACGATTTCATTGTTCGACAAATTCACAGAGTGTATCATTTATATTAACATAAAATAAAAAACTACAAATAGAACGACTTCAAAAATTACATCAACTAGAGGAAGATCGACTCTATGCTCTCTATCATCAACAAAAATCATGGCACGACGAGAACCTGCAAGCTAATAATTTCCAACTTGAAAGCTTAGTTTTATTCTACGATAGTCGAGTAAAAGGAAAACCATAGAAGCTTGAAATGGCATGGTTAGGACCCCTTGTCATAAAGGATATTCGACCTTCTCGAATTGTTCAATTGAAAACACTACAAGAACCCCTTTTCAAGTCACTTGTTAATGGTTCCTGCCTTAAAAGATATCTTTATTAGTACCACTTAGCATAGGTTAGCCTGAGTACTACTTAGTGTCAAGCCAACCGACTATTTATCAAAAAATTAAAATAAATTATTAAAATTATTAAGCTATTAAAATGTATTTCTTTGTTAAGTGAAAATTAGTTAGTTATTTAAAAAGTAATTATAAATTAGCATTAAAAATAATTGATATAATAGTGAGAGACTCAATAAAAGAAACAAACGAACTAATTAAACAGGAAGGCTCAATAACGATATGGAATGAGAGCTCAGCCTTCAAAATCTCCTAAGAGAAAATCAAAATATGGATAGACACTACTCCGAAGACAAGTAAGGGACATGACTAAGAGAAAGAAGTTGAGCTAAATATAGAATGAGAGCTTGGCCTTCAAATTCTCCTAAGAGAAAATCAAAATATGGTTCAACACTAGTCTAAAGACAAGTAAGGGACATGACGGAGAGAAAGAAGTTGACCTAAACCACGAAAGAATCATCTAACAAAACAAATACATAAAGCATGATTTCACTGAATAGAGAACCAAGGAAAGAGAATTTGTCATCCGTTGAAAGGAAGTTCCATAAAACTAGTCGCTAAAAAATACCCACATGAGAGTCTCACAACATATCACATGAAAGAAAAAATGCGAGATTTACATTTCTTATCATGACACGTCATAGACTTCGTAAAAACTCCTGCAAAAACTCCGTTCTCCCTCGCACTCAAAGTCTACACACCTTTTAATCTATAGTTTATAATGTATATGGAAACATCCTTAAATAAATGAAAACTTAGCTAGACTCTTATGGTAATATGACAAAATAAGAAAAAGAAAAAGAAATAGAAATTTAATAAAATATCAATCTAAAAAAATTATTAACTTGGTAATACCTTATTCATAAAATAAATACAATTTACCATTATTAACTTAATAATACCTTATTCATGAAATATGTACCTGTTTATACATGTAAGAAATTTAAAAGAACTCTATATGAACTAATCAACATAACACTGAAGCACTGAACTTTTCTAAAACTTTGTAGATAACGATGAACTCTAAAAATAAAAATTTACCACCAAATCCAATGAATTATTTACAAACACATATTACTATTACTGATTGTCAGAAAAGTTAGAAGTTAAAAGCATATAAGAATTACTTACAAAGATAGATTATTCCCGCTAATTGTGAGAAAAGTTAGAAGTTGAGAGGATATACATTCGCTTCCGTGATCAGCCTTCCTCTTCACCGTCTGTGGAGTTAGTGTGATGGAGTCATCTTTTTTATTCGAATAACTTACTCTCCCTTCAATGCTCTTCTATGTGGAGAATCAATTTAATTTTTTATTTTCCATGCTCTGTGTGATACATCTATTTTGAACAATAAAATAAAATATGATGAAGTACGGTGCAAAATGGGATCTGAAAACATTTTGTGGGTATAACTATGGAATTTTTGTGTGTATAACTATGGGATTTCTGTTTTTCTTGTAATTGAGTATGGTAGTTTTTAATTTAGTGTTGAAATTATTTTTCAATTAATTATATAATAGTTGGAATTTTATTATTATTATTATTATCATCTAATTTTAAGATCACAGTAAAATTGGATACTAAATTAGTGTATAAATTTTTTTTTTTAGAATTTTTATATAATAATTGACATATAATAGTTGAAATTTTTCTTATATTATAAAATAAATATTGATGTGGCATATCATACGATAAATTAATTTATTATTTTTAAGTAAATTATTCATTAAATAAAAGTCTAAGTGGTGTAGAACAGTTGACTTGGTACACTATTAAGATACTGTGTCTGCAAAGTCATATATAGTTATATCTGATAATAATTAATATATCCTTATATAATATGTTACTCCTGCTTTTCCTGTGATAATGACGCCCAAGCCTACATTTTGACGTACCTCCAGGTAATGTATTTGACCGCTGGTTTTACATGTAGAACCTAGAATATGACGTTGGCTGTGTATCTGAATAACCTCTCAAACTTTTATTAAATGTGTACAATAATTTAAAACAGGTGAAGGTATCCGACAATATAATTTCGACGGATGCCTGCATTAGGCATGAAGCAGCCCCATTGCATTATAGCTCCAATTGGCGTCCAGATTTAAATGTGGTACGACGTAACTATATGAAGAAATATATATATATATATATATATATATATATATATATATATATATATATATATATATATATTTTTTTTTTTTTTTGGTGTTTGGATTAGCACAATTATTATTTTTTAATAATATAATAGTTTTATAAACTAGTGATTGTATAGAATGGACAAAAAAACTCAAATGTGGAAGCCAATAATGAAGCTAAATATCTAAACAATAAAATACAATCAAAATTTCAGTTTTTATATATTTTCTAAAATATGTAAGAGGAAGTTAAATGTAAGAAGAAAGTTACACTAGCATAAATGTTTTATAACAATGACAATGGCACAAGGTACATAGAAAAATTTCTTTGGGTTTTTTTAAAATGGCATGAAATAAATTCTTAGAAGAAAGGGAAGAAGAAATTAATTTGAAAGCTTAATGAGTGGGGAGGGTTTGCAATTAAAGATGAAGGATTAAGCATTTGAATGAGAGGCTTCCATGAATGGCTTACTTGTATCTATCTTTATGATTAAAGTTATCCACATGTTGAAGGTTTAGGGGGAAGGGTTTTAGTTTGGCCAAAGAATATGAGGTGGTTGGATTTATAAGCATGCTCAACAAAGGTTGATTTGAAAATGACATGTATGATAATTGGGAAATGTGTTTTTCCAATTTAACATATATACCAATTTGGCCAATATAAAAATATCCACAAGAACATGGAATTTTATAAACCCAATGGCGTACCAATGAATCCAAATGTTCATTGGGAAATTTGAATAATTGTTTTAAGGTCTTATAGAATTTAAAACGAACTTGTAATTTTTATGTTTTTCTTTGCTAAAATTTAGAAATATAATATGTGTTCTCTCAAATTACTATGTTAAAATATAATTATAATTAAAACAAAAATTATATTTTAGGTTGTCTATAATATTTTATTTAGTATATTTAAATAAATCTTAAACAATATGATATAAAATGTTTGAATAAATTTTAAATTTGAAATAAAAATTTAAAATATATATCTATATATATGGGGTAAATATCATATTTAATATGTTATAAAAATCTTGAATATAACTTAAATATTAAATTATTATTTCTTTATATATGGTTTGAATAAAAGTTTGAAATTTTTTTAATACAATTTAAATATTAAATTATTATTTGTTTATATATAGTTTGAATAAAAGTTTGAAAATGTTTATATTTATTAAATGTGTAAAAAAACATAATTTCTTTTAAATATATTTATAAATATTAAAAGATAGTTTTTTTTTTTGAAAAAATAAAGCCTAATCAAAATGAAATTTTTTTAATACAATTTAAATATTAAATTATTATTTGTTCATATATGATTTGAATAAAAGTTTGAAAATGTTTGTATTTATTAAATGTGTAAAAAATATAATTTTCTCAATATATTTATAAATATTAAAAGATAACTATTTTTTTGCTTGAAAAAAATAAAACCTAGAGAGCATTGACAGAATTCAATTTTAAAATTAATTATATATCTTAATTAATATTTAATAGCTTCAATTCCTATATATATTCAATCCTTCATCTTCTTTAATATAATTTATAACTTATTTAATAATTAATACTTTTAGATCATTGTTATTTTGTGGTACAAGAAAAATATATTTACATTACATATTTATAAAATTATAAACAATGCCTACCAACTTTTAACATAAATTTGAAATTTTAACATAAAACTCTATGAATTTAAAAAAAAAAACTTAATATATACATACATATTTTCACCATTATGAGTAGAAAGTTCCCTTATCTAAAAATAAGTTAAATAATAAAAAAAATAAAAGAATTTAAAGAAATCTATAAATATTACTTATTGAATTAAATTGTTATATGTATTTTCAAAAAAGACAAACAATACTAGCTAAGGAAATGAAATAGAATACCATTACATTTTTTTTTTAATATATTAAAATTCCAACCATAATAAATAATATAAAATTAAGTTTAAAAAGCCATTAATTTTTAAATATTAAAAGAATATTTATTGTAACATTGAAATGATAAAAGCATTAAAAGCACATGGCCATATGTCAAAGTGGAAGAAAATTTTAGTTTATTATTTTATGGGAATCATGGGTTCTTAGATATACATATAATTCTAGAGGACCAAATTTATATAAATTACAATAAATAAGAATCAATTAATAAAAAATAACTAAAATTAGATTCCAACTTTTTAGAATTTTTGACTTTTCAAATTAAAATACAACCAAATTAATCTATTGAGTCAAATTAAGTGTTACAACTAATGAATTTTAACTAATATTCTCATCCATTCCACTTGTATTCACCTTGAGACTATCTTATCTTTTACGTTATGCAAGGGGAATGGTTCATACTTCATTATGAAAAAGAAAATTGGAGAGATTTTTTGAAATGTTACAAAAAAAAAAAAAAAAAAACCTAATACTAAGGAAAATCAACATACAATAATTATGTGTCCATCACACATAGTCGGGCAAGAGTCTGTCCACAATAGCATGACTGATAGGGTCCATGTCTTCACCAGAAGTTATCTCACCCAGATTTCCAGCAATAAAGGGAGGAGTTGACCCCTAATACCTTGCCTTTCCATAATTTTCCTGATGTTTCTCGGCTTCCACCAGTATATGTATATAAAATTACAGAGCCTATCTTGTCTTTAGCAGTAGTAAGCTCACCCAGATTTCCATAGATAAAGCTAGGAGTTGGCCTCTAATACCTTGGATTTCCATAATTTTCTCGATGTTTCTCGGCTTCCATGTGTATGTGTATATAAAATTGCAGAGTTGTTTCGAGATGATCCTAGCTAACCTTAACATTGATAGTTTAAATATTATCATAAATCTTGAGCATGAGCATCAACTCCTTCCTCTAGCTCTAAAAGAGATTAAGAAAGTTGTGTGCATTTGTGTGGAAAGTTGTGTGCGTTTGTGTGAGAAAGTTGTGTGCGTTTGTGTCTTTCTTGCCCGAGGATGTGTAACAATTTAGAGTACAGAATTGGAAGATGATGTGACAACTAATGGGCCACCCACTAAGGTTTTAACTTCAAATTTCTATATTTCAAAGCTTCAATATTTAATACATCAATGCTTAAATATGTAATCTCAAATTAATATTTAGATAAATATAAATTTACTTAACTTATACTTTTTTTTCAATGATATAAAACTGGTAAATATAAAATCTCACAAATAACACAGGTCCATTTAAACCCAGTTTGAAAAATTTCTATATTTCAAAGTTTCAATACAGAATGTTTAAATATGTATCTCAAACTCATTAGATTAAGATGGATATAAATTTAGCGCATTTTTTTTAAAATATAAAACAAGAGATGAAATATCACAAATAACTTAGGTCCATTTAAACTCAGTTTGATATGCATATCTATAGATTTCCAAGTTCAAAGTAACACATCTCCCATTTAGATATTAATATTTGAAATATGTTGTGTATCTATCCATATCAAATCCAATTTGACAAGGGTATAAGTCCTACTGAACAATTTTTTCATATAGATAAAAGAGGCAAAGGTTCACAGTAACACAAACTCCTTTAAACTTCAATATTTCATATTTGAAATATGCAGTGTAACACTTTCGATGTAAAATCCGGATTCACATGGGTATGGACCATGCACAAAATAGCTGCCATATAAACACAAGACCTGTAAAGTCTTGCAGTAGTACTTACCCATTTAGATTCGTCGAAATTAGGGGATGTTTCTTATAGAAAGGTATCGTTTATTTAAAACTAGCCAGATTTGTCTTCTTTCAATGAAATTTCAGTGGTAAATTTGGTAGAAAATTAGATATTACATATTAAGAACGGTTTCACGGATAAATTCTATGCTTCAGGGGTTTTAATAAATTTTTCTACGCCTTAGGGGTTTTGAGGGTTTTTAATAAGTTTTTTTTTATGCTTAAGGGGTTCTAGGGGTTTTTAATAATTTTTACTATGCTTTAAGATTTTGAATAAATCTGAAATTTCCAAAAATAAATTTGAATTTTTTATTTTACCTGCAAGGTTTTGAGGATTTTTAATAATTTTTACAAATCTTCAGAGATTTTGAATAAATCTGAAATCTCAAAAAATCACTTTGAAGTTTTTACTATACCTGTCCAAAATAAGTGGCGGCTGTAAAACAAACAGAAAATAATCAATACATAGAATCTTAGAATCTTATCTGGTTGGGCATACAAACAACATCACCACTCTTGTTCACAATAAGGCCAAGAGAGGTACTTCCAACCATAGTTTGACCTTAAACTTTTCGAGCATGTCCCCAAAGGCCGTATGACCACTGTGTCAAGGTCTGAATCCGTGGGACGATGATGGAATTTAGGTTGATGGCTTCATAATATTTGAGTGGTCATCCATGAATTACGAACGGAATTGAAAACTCTGAAATTTTTTTTGAGCACGTGTCAAAATATAATTAGTTTGAAAGGCTATAATAAAGGTCTGTGATTGGGCAGGTTGAACAATGTTTGGCCACCAACTTCATAAAAAAGCCTCCGATGATTACAATGTGATTTTCCTGAAATTTTTTATTGAAAAATAATATTAATAATAAAAAACAGTAGGGCAACTTTGTGAAGAGATTAGGTAAGACTTCGATATATTTTATCACTTTCCTTCCGAAGCTGTGTAATAGAGAGTTTAAGTGTACCAACTGGGGAAGACTGGATTTTTAGAAATTTTCAACCAACAAATTATAATGGAGTTTCATGACTTCCCAAAGCTGGATATGATTGACAAACTTTGAATATATGCAGTTTGAGATTTTTAAACAATGTGATCTTGATAGATTTTAATTAAAACCCACCATTTTCCAATAAATAATTTATAAAATTTAATGAATGTCTGGTGTATAAAAGAGTCAGCAAATTTATGAATTCTTTAAAAGGAAGTGCAATTGGACTGTCCTTCAGTGTAAGGTTAAACATTTTTTTTACAAAGGTTCTATTCTGTGAAAAAATTATGACCGCTAATTTTTTGGACTTCCCTTCAGTGCAAAGGGGACTAAGTTTTAAAATTTCCTGCGGTGTAAGGTTAAACTTCTCCACTTTTTCTAAGTCCCTTCGGTGAAAGGTTAAGATTTTCCACTTCATTATAAGATCATGAAATTCCCATATATTTTTATATGAAATATTTATTACATGAAGTAATTTTTTAACTTAAAACCCTTAAACTTTTTAACCAAGAACCATACAAATTAAGAAATTTTCAACCTACAAATTATAATGGAGTTTCATGACTTCCAAAAGCTGGATATGATTGAAAAACTTTGAATATACTCAGTTTGAGATTTTTAAACAATGTGATCTTGATAGATTTTAATTAAAACCCACCATTTTCCAATAAATAATTTATAAAATTTAATGAATGTCTAGTGCATAAAAGAGTCAGCAAATTTATGAATTCTTTAAAAGGAAGTGCAATTATTAAAGGGTTGTATGGTTCTTGGTTAAAAAGTTTAAGGGTTTTAAGTTAAAAAACTACTTCATGCAATAAATAGTTCCTATAAAACTATGTGGGAATTTCTAGATCTTATAATGAAGTGGAAAATCTTAACCTTTCACCCAAGGGACTTAGAAAAAGTGGAAAAGTTTAACCTTACACCGTAGGGAATTCTTAAAACTTAGTCCCCTTTGCACTGAAGGGAAGTCCAGAAAATTAGTGGTCATAATTTTTTCACAGAATAGAACCTTTGTAAAAAAAATGTTTAGCCTTACACTGAAGGACAGTCAAAATGTTAGGCCGTGATAAATTTTTTGACTAGGCCATCATAACATTTTCATGTGGGAAATTTCAAGGCTGAAGGGATCCATCCATAGAGAACTTTCCACAATTGCGTTTATGTCATATTTACACACTTAAACCACAAGTCATAGAAAAAAGAGAAACCTTCCACTTGATTATTCACTTGCACAGAGATGTCACACATGCACTCAATGGAAAGATGCGGGAACACATATGAGAAGAGGAAATATGAGCAAGATGAAAATGACACTCTTCTCAGAGAAGCAGCTTAAGCACCTTCCAAACAATTTACAGATAAAAAAAAGGTAGAAAAGGAGAAGCAAGGCTTGTCAGGAAATAAGATATATAATGTTGGAGATAACCCCAACTGCCAATCTGTGGCAAAGAGGACAAACATTCGATTTTGATTTCCAGAATGGAGGACATTGCAGCAGCATTTTTATTTGTTTTCTACACTCCACTATGCATTGACTATCTGAGTTTAAATCCCTGCAAGAAGTCATTTTTTTATGGAAATAGCCCTTTCTGATCTACAAAATCGTTATTTAACCACACGCAAACCTACGCCATGTATCACTGCACCTAGCTACCATAAAGCCTCTCCACCAACCATACTTAACCCTATGCATTGGATTTGAATTTTAAACACCCCACGTAAGTTTTGTGGAGCCCGCCAGGTCCACGTCACACCCCTCAACCAATCACGCATTATCGCACAGTCCTAAAGCCTACGTCACCATCTTCAAATCCACACGATAAGCATACCCCACCACCATTCCACGTTAAATCCATCGACCAATCAAATTTGTATCGCACCATCCGGTGCATACGTCATCACCTCTCCATGATCATGCGATAAGGTTGTCCCCACCACTGCCAGCTCAATGCCCTCCAGCCAATGACGTTCTTTCGCAAGGTTTGGGTGTACAGTTATCCAACGGGCCAGTCGATGTGATAAAGCCCGTGGCATGATATAGAAATGTTATGCGAAATAATTTATAAGGGTTAAAAACTTTGGTTTAAATTATTTTATGTGCCACGATATAAGTTTCATTTAAGTTTTAAACTTAGGTTAAATGATTTATAATATATATCGTAAACATGCAATGTTTAATATATATATATATATATATATATATATATATATATATATATAATAGACAACTGAGAGTAAGAGGTTGAGAACAGAGACAGGGTGAAAAAGGATGTATATGCCAAGACTATGTAATTACGTAAGCACGGAGGAGTAGTTTCTTTTTGTAATCCAGAACATCAGTTCTAAGGGAAGAATTTTGTTTTGTAAAAATAAAGTTTTTTTAATTAAATATAAGTTTTACTCCATTTTTGTGCATATTGTTTTGTTATTTTCTCTATGTTAGAAGAGGAAATTTTGTTTCCTCACTGTTGTTCAGGAATTATCAGAAATTCCAACATGGTATCGGTGCTAGTCTAGGCTCTCAGAAGTTGTTGAAGAAGCTGAAGGAAGAAGAAGATTGTTGAAGCTTTTGACCGGCAGTGTGAAGGTTCACCAAAGTCAGGTATTTACCAAAACAGAGTTTTGTTTGTTTTAAATAATACAGTATAGAGAACTGTAAAAGGAAGTCATTTAGAGACAGATTTTATCTCTCCAGTAGTGAGAAATTTTTCTTAAGAAACATAGTCAAGTTTTAGCATAGTTATGTAAGGCTAGCAACGGCAGGAGCCAGCACAAGCACGAGTATGAGAAATACTCAACTTCCACAGTTCAATGGGAAGAACTATGACTATTGGAAAATCACAATGAGAGCCCTATTTGCCTCTCAATATTAATGGGAGCTAGTTGAATATGGTTTAGAATAACCAACGGATGAACAAGCATTTAATGCCTTAACACAGGAAGAGAAATATTTGCTGAAGCGTTATAGGAAGAAGGACTTAAAATTCCTCTTCTATCTCTATCAAGCAGTGCATGAAAGCATATTTCCAAGAATTGTAGTAGCAAAGAAGTCCAAGGATGCATGGGATACCCTCCAAACAACCTATCAAAGAATGTAGAAGGTAACGACAACAAAGCTTCAATTAATGAGAAGAGATTTTGAAGCTATTTGCATGAAAGAGTCTGATACAATAAACTCATTCTTCACATTATTGATTGGGTTGGTTACCCAAATGAGATCTCATGGAGAGACAATAGAAGAGAGAAAAATAGTGGAGAAAGTATTGAGGATCTTACACTCAAGATTTGATGTGATAGTAACAACCATTGAAGAGACAAAGGATCTCTCAATGTTTACTATTGATGAGCTTCATGCATCATTAATGAGACATGAAAAAAGATTGAGTAGAATAACAAACTCATCTTTGAAGCATGCCTTCAGCACCCAAATGTCCTTAGGAGGAGGAAGAGGTCAAGGCAGATCAAAATTCAGAGGAAAAGGTAGAGGCAGAAGCTAGAACAGAGGATGAAGAAATAGCCCTGCAAATACAAGTGGAAGGGGCAGCAATCAAAGTCAGAATAAAAGTCAAGGAAGCAACCAACAAGGTGGACAAAATCAAGCACATAGACAAAGGTATAACAAATCCCAAGTCTAATGTCATTACTGTAAGAAGTATGGGCACTATGCCAATGAATGTAGGAAGAAATAGAGTGACATGGGTACTAGACCCAGTGCTAATTTTACTAAAGAAAATCTGAGCCAAGAGAAATTATATTTAGCATGTAATATGGTTGAAGAGAAAAATGAATATATATGGTTTCTAGATTTAGGATGTTAGCTACCATATGTCTGGAAACATTTCTATATTTTCCATGCTACACAAAAATGTGAAGTCTCAAGTAACATTGGGGACACACAGTAAAGTCTTTGTCATGGGAAAAGGAAGAGTGAGTGTTTTAACAAAGAAAGGAGAAAAGAAGACCATATCAGATGTATACTATGTACCTAGTATGAAGTCTAACCTTTTGAGCATTAGATAGCTCATTCAGAAAGGCTACAATGTGTTCTTTGAAGATGATGTATGTACCATCATAGACATACCACCAAGTAAACAGAGGATTGCACATGTGAAGATGACAATAAACATAATGTTTCTTCTCAAGATGAGAGTATATTTGAAGAAAGGAGCTGTAATGGCAGCAGTGACACAAGAGACATTCCAAAGAGAAGCAAAATATGAAAACTGGTTATGGCATTTGAGATTTGGACATCTCAACTTTGGAGGTCTGAATTTGTTGCACATAAAAGGAATGGTAAAGGGATTACCATTGATTGAAAAGCCAGACAATCTTTGTGAAGGCTGCATTTTGGGCAAACAACACAGAGAAAGCTTTTCATCAGGGTAGAGCATAAGGGAAAAGGCACCCTTAGAAATATTCCATTATGATTTGTGTGGACCAATGAAAACACCATCATTAGTAGGCAGCCATTATATGATGACCTTTATTGATGATTACACAAGAAAAACATGGGCATATTTCTTGAAGATGAAGATTGAAGTGTTTGAGAAGTTCTGCCACTTTAAAGCTCTTGTTGAGAATCAAAGTGGGCAACATATTAAAGTCTTAAGGACAGACAAAGGAGGAGAATATATCTCCAAAGAATTTCTGTGTTTTTGCAGAGAAAATGGGATACACAAGCAATTTACAGCAAGGTATACACCACATCAAAATGGAGTTGTTGAAAGGAAACACAAAACCATCATGGACATGGTAAGAAGCATGTTGAAGGCCAAACATTTGTCAAATGAATATTGAGCTGAAGTTGTACATTGTGCAGCATATGTTTTGAATATATTCACAACAAAGAGTGTAATGAACAGAGTTCCTGAAGAAGCATGGAGTGGCATAAAACAGTTTGTCACCCACATGAGATTTTTTGGTTGTGTGGTTTATGCACACATTCCAGATCAGCTAAGGAGGAAGTTCGATAGTAAGGGGGAGAAGTGCATATTTGTTGGATACAATGAAGTACCCAAAGCATATATATTGTATAACCCATCTACCAAGAAATTAATGACAAGCAGAGATGTGCAGTTTATTGAGGAAGAAGCTTGGGATAGAAGCATTGAGAAAACAGTGAATGTAAAAACCTGTTTGTCTCATGATGATGATGAGGAAGAAATGGTTGAAAGAAATCCCTCATTAGCGGCACCACCTCCACCAACACAAGGAAAGAAAGGGACACCAAAAGCATGTATGAGAACATCCTTGAGAAGTGATGACAGTGCTTCTCCAAGAATATCACAAGAAGAAGATTTGAGTGCTTCTACAAGCACAAGTTCAGCAAGTGAAATATTTTCATGTAGAATATCCTATTCATTTTGAAGAAGCAGTAAAATAAAAGAAATGAATAGATGCTATGGATGAAGAAATAAATGCAATAGAGAAAAACAAGACATGGGAATTAATTGATCTCCCAAAAGGCAAAGAAGTAATTGGAGTGAAATGGGTTTATAAAATCAAAAGTAATGTTAGGTAATATTGAAAGACATAAGGCTAGACTTGTTGTCAAAGGCTACAAGCAGCAACAAGGAAGAGACTATGAAGAAACTTTTGCACCAGTTGCATGAAAGGAAACAGTAAGAGCAGTGTTGTCCATAACAACACAACACAAGTGGAAATTTTACCAAATGGATGTGAAATCAACATTCCTGAATGGAGTATTAATGGAATAGTTTTATGTTGAAAAACCTCTGGGATATGGAAAATAAGGCCAAGAGCACAAGGTATGCAAATTGAAGAAAGATCTGTATGGGCTGAAACAAGCACCAAGAGTATGGTATAGTAGGATAGATGCCTATCTACTGGAAAATGGGTTTGATAAATGTGAAGCAGAATCCACATTATACATCGAAGACAAGGATGGTAAGATGCTCATTGTTGTTTTGTATGTTGATGATGTGATATTCACAGGTAATGATGCTTACCTCATTGAGAATTTTAAGACATTCATGAAAGAAGAATTTGAGATGACTGATATGGGATTGCTGAGATACTTCTTAAGAATAGAAGTAGAGAAAAATGAAATTAACATTTTTATTTCTCAAGCAAAATATGTGAAAGAAGTTTTGGAAAGATTTAGCATGCAGGATTGCAAGGAAAAAATTACTCTTACAGTGATGGGATTGAAACTAAGCAAAGAAGACAACAACAAGGATTTTGATCCAAGTTTGTATAAAATCATAGTTGGAAGCCTTATGTATTTGACTGCAACTAGGCTTGATATTATGCATGATGTGAGCTAAATTTCCAGATTTATGGAAATGCCAAAGGAGGCACATTGGCAAGCAGAAAAAATGATTCTGAGGTATGTGAAAGGAATAAAGAGGTATGGTATTTTATACACCTCGTCAAAAAAATTTGAATTGATTGGATATACTGACAGTGATTGGCCTAGAAGTATAGATGACAGGAAAAGCACCTTTGGTTAAATTTTTAAAGCCCGCGATATAAGTTTCATTTAATTTTTAAACTTAGGTTAAATGATTTATCATATTTATTGTAAACATGCAATTTTTACAATATATATATATATATATATATATATATATATATATATATATATATATAAAATAGACAACAGAGAGTAAGAGGTTGAGAAGGGAGACAGAGTGAAAAAGGTTGTATATGCCGAGACTGTGTAGTTGTGTATGCATAGAGGAGTAGTTTCGTTTTGTAATCCAGAACAACAGTTTTAAGGGAAGAATTTTGTTTTGTAATAGTCAAGTGTTTTTAATGAAATATATGTTTTGCTCCATCTCTGCGCATACTGTATTGTTATTTTCTCTGTGTTAGAAGAGGAATTTTGTTTCTTCACTGTTGTTCAGGAATTATCAGAAATTCCAACATGGTATCGGAGCTAGTCCAGGCTCTTAGTAGTTGCTAAAGAAGCTGAAGGAAGAAGAAGTTTGTTGAAGTTTTTTACCAGCAGTGTGAAGGTTTAGTAAAGTCAGGCATGTACCAAAACAGAGTTTTTGTTTGTTTTAAAAAATACAGTCCAGAGAACTGTAAAAGGAAGTCTTTTAGAGATAGAGTTTATCTCTCCAGTAGTGAGAAAGTTTGTTTAAGAAACAATGTCAAGCTTTAGCATAGTTCTGTAAGGCTAGCAATGGCAGGAGTAGCACAAGCACGATTATGGGAAATATTCAACTCCCACAGTTCAATGGGGAGAACTATGACTATTGGGAAATCATAATGAGAGCCCTATTTGCCTCTCAAGATTTATGGGAGCTAGTTGACGATGGTTTAGAAGAACCAATAGATGAACAAGAATTTAATGCCTTAACACAGGCAGAGAAATATTTTCTGAAGCGTAATAGGAAGAAGGACTCAAAAGCCCTCTTCTATCTCTATCAGGCAGTGCATGAAAACATATTTCCAAGAAATGCAGCAACAAAGAAGTCCAAGGATGTATGGGATACCCTCCAAATAGCGTGAAAGTTTTTCTATTTTCTCTATTGTATAGACTTCATTTGATATGTTGTTTTTTTAAAGCGCTTATCGATTTTTTTGGCAAGATAATATTTTATTAATAATTTTCTGGCTATGTCGTAGGATTTCTTAGTATAAGTTGTGGAGGCAAAACAAATCACACTACTGAAAACAATATAGCATGGGTTTCTGATGCCAATTACATAAACGCGGGTCAAACAGTAGGCATAGGGAACACCTCTTCTAGTGGTACTTACTTACACTCTCTATGCTTCTTCCCAATGCCCCTCGTAAATTCTTGCTATAAGTTACATGTGAAAGATGATATGCCTTATATAGTAAGATTGTGGTTTGCCATTGGAACTTATAATGGAATCCAAAATTGGACAAGGTTCCAATTTTCTATTGAGACACTGGATATGTTGCATATGGTAAATGTTACAACCGGAGATTGAGATGATCCATTTTATTATCATAGAATATTGGTTAGTTCTAGTGAGGTGCTTTACATTTGCTTGATTAGAACTTTCATGCGTGATGATCCCTTTATCTTTGCTATCGAATTGAGGAGGTTGAAACATGGCATGTATGCATAGGCTAAGTCAGGAACAATGTTATCCACAACTTTTTATAATGTTGGTGGAAGTTCTAAAATGTGAAGTTGGGTTACACTTTTTGCCCTTTTTTGAGAAAAAACTTTCATTTTTTTCAGTTCTTCAACTTTCTGCAAGCTAAAACAATTTTTCTGTTCAGAATTTCATTTTGCGATAAAAATAAAAGTTGCCAGAAATTTTGTTAGCTTTCTATTACTTATTTTTTGGAATTTTTCTATACACATTTGTTATGTCAACTTAGCGTTTCTTTGAGTGTGTGTTTTTTAACAATCAACAGATTCATAAGAAGTCATGTTAATATGCAATGTTGTATTCTTTGAAAATTTTTGAGAAACAAAATGTGTTACAACAATCTAGACAGAGTCTACTTCGGTTTCATCATATTTACAAAGCCAATGGATGCATATCATAATTACTAGAATTTTTTGAACTGGTCCAATATGAAAAACTGCATATTTTGAATATGTTTCGCGACGCAAGAAATTTATTAACATATAAGTAATAAACTAAAAATCTAAAAGCTACCCATTAGAGATAACGGATCAATGCAATGTACAATAATTTTTTCAATTTTTCTTACAATGTATTTTGGAAGATACAAAATTTTGATTTCACTGAATCACAATGACCTTCAAAAATTGTTTGCATCCGTTTTATTACAAAATTAATTAAAATTAGTAAATATTTATAAAATTCCATGAAAGTTATATTTCCTGAAAGTAGATTCAATTATGAAAATGCTTGTCTTGGTTCTGACACTTAATTCAGAATGTTTCATGGAGTTTAGTCAATCCGAAGTTGCAGAAACGTATTCAGGGCTTGGCTCTGCATCACTGGTGACATGTTAGTTCGATCGAACTCTTAAACAAAGTTCGGTCGAACGTTTTTTTGCACCGACAACACATTAAATCAGACAACAAAGTAGTTTTGCCAAACTATTTATTAACAGTTCGGCTGAACCTTTACTTAACTTTCTCTCGGCCGGAAAGTACCGCCAAGCCTCTCCAAAAAAACGTTTCGCGGCAATATAAATTACTGTAAAAGCATTCATTATTTTCACATATTTCACACTTTTGGTCTGATTTTATAGCATATTTCGCACTTTTGGTCTGATTTTACAAAAGTCTTGATATGATTTTGCAAAGAATTGTTTTGGGTTTAAGGACTTTTCTTGGAAGTACATTCAAAAGACTTCAAAGGACTTTTCTTTGAGGCACATTATTTTCGTACATTTGATCTAATTTTGCAAGGAATTTTTTTGGGTTTAAAGAATTTTCTTGGAGGTATGTAATACATTTTTTTGGGTTTTTTTTTTTTCAAGTATGGATTTGGGATTAATTTTGAAAGCACAGGTTTTGGTTTTGGGTTGAAGTAAATCTTTTATAATGATTTTTTAAAATGAGTTTTTTTGTAACTTTTTAAATGAAATTCTTTTGTAGGACTTGGAAGGAAATATTTTGAACTTCGTTTAATTTTTATAAGACATTTTTTTCTTGAATTTTTTAAAGTAAGTTTTTGGGATTGGACTATGTATTTTTTGCAAAAATTTTAAAATGATTTTTTTAAAATTAAATCTTTTGTGATGTTTTTTTTAATTGAGTTTTTGTCTAAATTTTTGAAGGAAATTTTTTGAACTTCATACTCTATTATCATGGGAAATCAAAGAAATTGTACCAGAAAATATGATCGAAAAAAGACCCTGAGGAACGTAGAGAAGAGACGAGACAATCTCGCAAAAGAAAGATAGAAGCACTCTCAAATATTGAAGGGGAAAATCAACCTCAACTAGAAGTTGAAACAGGTATGTAAATGTAAATATTATGATTTTGATATATTTAAAATTTTCCTAGTTTAAAATGTGAAGCTTAATTTTTATTTGATGAACTAATTTGAAAAATACACTGAAATATGCTTAGAGATATTTTGTATCTCATGATAGTATTCAATCTATGCTGACATTAGAAATTTTGTAGCTTTACAAACATTGGGAAATTTGATTTGCAAATAGATGTAAATGATGAACTTGCTTGTTGGAGAGCTATTTGTAGGCAACCATATGAAGATAGACTTGGAGAAAATGTTAAAAAAATAATATATGAATATTGGAAGAGCAATTCACGCGTTTCGCCAACTGCAAGGCATGTGATGCGAAGAAGAATAACATGAAATTAGTACAAAGAACATGAAAAACATTTTTTGGAAACCACTCAGATAGAGTTTTTCAACAAGTTCAAAGAAGAGAATCATGAAATTCATGTTTACGTCGGTGCTTTGTTCAACAAAGCCATAGTATTGAAAACCTTTACCATGTGACACTTGTTGTTGCGTTATCATGTGGAATTTAGGGATTATATTATAGGCATTCCTTGATTGTGGTAGAACAGTTTGGAAAGATTCACCTCCTCCTTCCACTATCCATGATTTTATATCTCAAATTCTATGTGGAAGAGAAATCAATGAATTATTTTATGAAAAGAAATTTGTTGGTGGTAAAAAATGCGATGATTGTGGAAATTTGACTAAATTTCAAAACAAATATCATACTGATATAAACTATCAATCATTGCCCAACATGAAAGTGAAATGGAAGAGATATGAATATATCCATACATCGATTCAAGGTGCAAATAGTGTTAAAAGAATTGAATTACGAGAAGAAGAAATTTTTGTGATAAACTTTTTGAGAAAGTTTGAGGCAGAAATTTACAAATACACCAAGCATTCCCATAGAGCTCGATGGAAAGACTTGCAATTCAAAAAATCCCATGAATTTTTTCCACTAGGGACCATTTTTTCAATAATTGATTTTTCAAAAAACTACACATTTGTTCCACAAAAAGAAATTCAGAGTGAATACTATCATTCTAACCAAGTCTCCATGCTTGTCCATATTCTATATAGACATGTTGAACAAAATTTCGATCATATAGAAATCACTAGTGAAAATCGACATATTATTAAAGAATATCACTTTTATATCAGTGACGATTGTACACATGATACATATTTTGTACAACATTGTTTTGGAAAAATTTATGATTCCTTGAAAAATCGTGGAATAACATTCAATGAACATTGGATATGTTCAGACGGATCGTAAGATCATGAAAACTGCATTAACATTGTTGAATTTCTTTGAGATTAGCCATGAAAAGAACATGGCAGTGCGGTACATGCATAAAGCAGGCACTTGAAGATATCAAATGAACCCCCTCGCAAAGTTGACTTGTGGGCGTGAAAGAAGTTGTTCAATAGTGTATATTACTCACAAACGCGAATTTCTTGATCAAAGAGAAGATGCGAGTACATTCAATCTAATTTTATTAGTACTCGAATTAAATAAACTGATGTACATTTATCACAATGATTATCTTGATTGTATTTTGATATCATATTTACATTCTTCTTTAAATTTTCCATATAAAGGTTTTTTTTGGCATATTGGGACTGAAGACGTAGATAGATCGATTGGAAATGACGTTGAAACAATAAAAGGAACTCAAAAATTGCATTCAATTAAAACAAAGTTGTCCAAAAATGTGTTTGCATTGGATAAAAGAAAATATTCTTGTTTTTGTCTTGTTTGCATAGACAACACAAAATCTAATGACGTTTGTGAAAACAAAATGTATGTAAAAGATTGGAAACATAGAGAGCTAAATACAAAGGGAAAAATGTTCATTGCAATGTTTGAAGAAATGCAATTAGAGGAGACTACAATATCATCCGATGGTGATTGAGTTTCTGATCTTGTTAGAGAAGGTAACATTTGAATTTCTTTCTAATGATAAAGATATAGAAATAAATTTGAATATGTATAATTTTGTGAAGCTTGTTTTATTGCACAGGAGATTTTTTTGTTGTAATTGTACCTACTGACAACGATGAAAATATGAAGTATTATTTGATGCGTTGAACTGAACAAAAAATGAAATTATTAGAAGACTATAATGATCACAGATTTCCATATGAAAGAGGATCTATTATACTGAAAGTTTATTTTTTCAAACAAACTAATAAAAGTGGAAATTTTGTTTACTTTGAAGACTATGAACCTGATTTCATAAGTTGTCAATATAGTCACTTGGTGTGTGCAGCACGCGTAAAGTTGATTGAGGTCAATCAAAGAAAAAAATGAATATTAAGAAATGGAAGATGTCAAAATCCGATCATGAACGGATTATCGAAGATGGCATTCCATTGTAATTTTTTTGATTGAACTACCCAAAAATTTATTCTCTTTGGATTATATGTCCTAGAACTTCCAGTACTCAATTAAAAATTGATCTACCTTGTTATGTTATCTGTGCAAGTGTTTGCACATGTACAAATTGTTTTGGTACATGTACACTCTAGAGTATCAATTGAAAGTAGCTTTTTTGTACATGCATTGATGAAAATTGTTGCATACATATATTGGATATATATGTATATGTTATCGAATGCAATTAATCGTTAAAGTAGTTTTACTATGTGCATTGATGAAAAATGTTTCATGTACTCAATATATATGTTCTAGAATGCAATTAAATGAAAGTAGTTTTTCTATGTGCATTGATGAAAAATGTTGCGCCTTACTAGATGCTGTACTGAATATCATACATACGGTTTTCTGCAGGGTTTTTGCAGTAAAAAGTATCCCCTTTAACAAATAAATTATCAACCCATTATGTATTATAATTATATGCGAAGACCCACTGGAACAAGAGACTTGGAGGCGCCGACTTTGGTGGGATTTGACCCACATCTCTGTTGATTGAAAATATAGTAATAAAATTTGTCTATCAATGAATTGAAATATGTTCTATGTGTATTAATGAAAGATTTACATACCATACTATTGTTTAGTGAATTTTTTTAAACTTTTACAAATGTACTTCAACCCATGTCTAAAACTTGAATTTTAAAAACTTTTTGATTATATCAAAACAAATTACTTCACATGTCATGCCAATTGTAGTTCAACTATCCAATAAAAACATTAACCATTTAACATTATATCACATGCCAAATGTAGATTAAAATGTTATCCAAAAATTAGTTTTAAAACTTTTTTTATTATATCACAACATTACTTCAAAACTTAGTTTTAATTTTTTTTTTATTATATCACAACATTACTTCACATGATTAATGTACTTCAACCATCCAAAACTTGGGTCTTAAAAACTTTTTGATTATATCACAACATTACTTGACATGCCATCCATTTGTAGTTCAACTATCCAATAAAAACATTTAACATTATATCACATGTACCAAATGTAGATTGAAACCATCCAAAACTTTAGTTTTAAAAAAAAATTGATTATATATCTTGCAACATTACTTCACATGCCATGCCAATTATAGTTCAACTATCTAATAAAAACATTTAACATTAAATATCACATGCCAAATGTAGATTGAAACCATCCAAAAATTGAGTTTAATTTTTTTTTTAATATATATCATGTAATATTACTTCACATGCCATGCCAATTATAGTTGAACTATCCAATAAAAGCATTAAACATTTAACATTAAATATCACATGCCAAATGTAGATTGAAACCATCCAAAACTTCAGTTTTAAAAACTTTTTGACTATATCATGTAACATTACTTCACATTCCATGCCAATTATAGTTCAACTATCCAATAAAAACATTTAACATTATATCACATGCCAAATGTAGATTGAAACCATCCAAAACTTAACTTTTAATTTAATAAAAAATTATAGATCACAACATTGACCCTTCACATGCCAAATGTACTTCAAGCATCAAAACTTAAATTTTAAAACAAAACAAATTATAACACATCATTACATAACATATGAAATGTAGTTGAGTAACACAAAACTTTTAAATTTTAAAACAAAACAAATTATAACACATCATTACATAACATGCCAAACGTAGTTCAGAAGCAAAACATTAATTTATAGATGACAACATTACTATTAGTTCAATTATCCAAAACTTAAAAGTTTTAAAAAACCAAACAAATTATATAATAACATTACTTCACATTCACATGCCAAAAGCACTAAAGCTATCCAAAACTTAACTTTTTGGAACAAAACAAATTATATTAACACTGTAATAAGCTATGTCAAAAAATTGTAGATCTCACAAGTATCAAGTATCAAGTTATATATATATATATATATATATATATATATATATATATATATATATATATATATATATATATATATATATATACTCCGCATCTAGATAGTATATAAAAAAGTAAATTTAAGACTATCTAAATCTTGAAATCAAATAGAGATGGATGTAGCGTCTTTCCTATCAGGGTATCAATCCGCGCACTATCATGAGAAGCATGGGAAACCTATACACAATGCACATGTACAAACATTAAAATTTGATGTTTTAAAAATGAGTGAGAATATATATAGAACTTCATGTAAAAAAAAAAAATATAAAAAAAAAATGATGCAATACCTCATGAGGTTCCCTCTCCATTTTTTCACCTGCTACAAGTTCCCCCCCCATGGGAACATCTGCAACAGTAAACTGTACAATATACATGTACAGTTATATATAAATTAAAAAATTTCAGATGAAAAATGCATGTGTACATATATAAACTTATTTTCAATAATATTAAAAAAAATTTAGACAACTTGTTCAAATGGTTGAAATGGTGTGGATGTTCCTATCTTCGTCGCTAGAGTCCGTGGATTAAAGAAATCTTCTATAGGAACCTAAAATTCAAAATTTTAAAAGTATAAAATAACTCAAGATCAAGATCTCAATTTATAATAAAACTTAAATAAACAACAATTTATAAATTATAACTAAATTAAAAACACACACACACACACACACAGATATATATATATATATATATATATATATATATATATATATATATATATGTTTAAAAGTGAAAAATTGAATACTTCTGCAGGTGAATTTGGAACATCTCCTAAGAGAGGCTCCAAATGAAAATCTCCAACAACCTAAAATTCAAAAAATTTAAAATAACTCAAGATATAGATATATATATCTCAATTTTTAATGGAACTTTTTGAGGTGGATTATATATATATTTAACTTAAAAACATAAATTTTAAAAGTGAAAAATTGTCCATACTTGTTGTGGATGTGGCTCATCTCCTAAGGAAGTAGAAGGTACATATCCCAAGGAAGAAGAAGGTACCGCCATTCCAAAAACATCAGATGGAATTGGAATTTGTTAAAACATTTTATCATTATATATACATACATGTACATGTGTGCACAACTATTTATTTTAAAAATATCACTTAAAAAACACTAACATTTTCCCATATCTTGATGGTGAGGCCCATTTGCATTGTTTGAACCAGAGGTCCCGAACGTGATATCAACATTTTCATCATTCATCATGTGTGACAACTGCAAATGGTGTTTTAACATATAATGATACATTTTTGTTAGATTAATGTACATACAAATAAATACATATACGTGTATTTATTACAAATTGTACACATGTATGTGTTAAAATAATTGAACCCTAAGGTCATTAACACATACCGTTCTCGTGCCCTCTTCCTCATGAAGAATTAAGTCTTGCCAACCATTGCGACAATTCTTTGCATATATTTGGAGATCTTCAACATTCATGTTGTCAATCTCTTCATCTGTACAATACACAAAATTGGCACGTGCATTCTCATGTGCTCTTTGTCGATTTAGACAAATATCGACTCCACCCAATTCGCTATAAACATTGTCAATCATGACATTCCTTGCTTCTTGACTTATTTGACAAGTCGCATCCATCTCTGACCGCAGAGTTTCGACCCGAAAAGGTCGAATCACCAATGGTGGCTCAGGACGAGGCAACTCCACATCTCGCTTAACGCCCTTACGATCATTGTAATTGGGTTTCATTTTCAAAAAAAATTCTGCGTAAAATAATTGTGCAAAATAAACAAGAACCTCGTCGTTCCATGGGAGCCTTCCTTAGGCCGCAAGGTGCCTATCATACAAATAGTGAGCTATATCAGGGTGCTTGAAATATTGCACCTTCAACATTTTTATTTTTGGCCCTTCCTTGAAATTAAACATTGACTTGGACATATCTTTTGTAACTTTTTGTTTTACATCCTCCCATTTATCGGGACCCATTACTGTTTCCTTTCACTTCCTCATGAGTTCTACAAATGTATCAGTCGTTGGCCCAAGATTTTTGTACACATTTACTATTTCGCCCAATGAATGTGTAACTATTTCGAGGCTTTGTCGACTCTCAGCAGGTAGAGTCAAATCCACTATATTTCTCCGCAATTTTTCATGGAATTGTTGACACCTTTTTAAGGTGTATTGCACCATGTTTTTTTACCATGGTCTATCAGTAATGTTGGCCGGATAAGTTGTGGTGGGTATAAAACCTTGTTCTTGAATGTAGCTTTCTGCCTTGCGTCTATTTTGACCAATATTTGGAACATTTTCAGCCTCTGCATCAATATATATATATATATATAATTTTGTATATTAGAAAAAACACATTAAACAAATTTGTACAAATTCAATGAAAAAAATATTGAAATTGATGACAACCTCGACGTGATTGATTAGCATCTTCCAGACCACAGCGAGACTGGAAACCTGGTCAGTTGAGGAACCCGGCATCACGTCCGTTGATTGGCCTTCGGGAGAATAAATATCACCCCCTTCACGCAACCTGCTACCACTTATTGATGGCCCTCTAAGGGGATTTGAACCACCACCAACCTCTCAAGAGGAGAGAGAAGCTTCATAAACAAATACGAATTTATAATCAATTGAAAAATACATTCATGTACATATAAATACACACATACATATTCATTGATTAAATTGCGTTCAAACCATACCACGACTGGGTGAACCTTGGGCATCCATGGTTGGAGTAGACACCCTTCTCCTCTTGGCTCCTAAAAAATAAAAAATGAAACTTATTAACAACTAATTTAACTCACAAAGTTGATAAAAAATCAATTCCATATGTACACACATGTATGGAGATTTAAGATTATATTTAAATTTACCATGAACAACTCTCGATCCCGATCCCTGATCCTCCCCTCTCGTAGAGATATGGGATTATGTTGATCTTCGTCGTTCATCCTCCATTATATATATATATATATATCTACGGTGGACATTTACAATTAATTTTTTAAATAACTAATTTAAATTAAATTCAAGATAAAGTTCAGAAAATTAATGTTTAATTTAAAGTGTAAACAAATTATGTCGATGAATAAATTTTGAAGGAGAGCGTCTCAACACTAATTCATCTTTAAGAGATGAATCTTGAATTTTTGAAGAAGAGCGTCTTAAAACTAATTCATCTTTGAGAGATGAATCTTGCATTGGCATTGGCATTGCCCCAATAATTCTAATTCATCTATTAATTCATCTTTGATAGATGAATCCTGAATTTGCATTGCCCCACACAATAAATCAGCAGACATCTTATTCACATTTATACAATGCCTTATACTAAAAAATTGAAATTGGCTAACAATATTGTTTGTTATTCCATGCAGTTCTTTTAGCCTCTCCTTCTTAACTTGGTATACGCCATTCTTTTAACATGTTTCCAAGCCTTCTATCAATCCAATATAATAAGCCTCATTATTTTTTGTTCTTCCTGGTATATTCATTTTCCTTTGGACGACTTTGCTAGTTGCAATATTGGAAAGCACATATGTAATCACTGCATTCCCTGGATTGGGATAGCAAGAAACTTCTATGCATAATTTCCATTTTTCAACCATATTTAATGGTTTTCTTATCCCTAAAAAAACAAATTCAATAAAAATATATATATTATTTATTGACATTTATTGCAAATGCATGGGAGAAATGAAAAACTTATATTTAGATCTATTCCAGAGATTGACTGTAGGGGCATTTACTAGATATGTCACCTTTCATAAAAGATGAGATCCAGAGGCTACCTGGCCCTTTACAGACTCTACCTATAGAACTACCATGGATATGAAAATGAAAAACTTCTAATTAGATAGATATTCTAAAGATTGAATATAGGGGCATTTACTAGATTAGGTTTTAAAACCTATATGTTTCGTATCAAATCACTTTTGGTTTCAATGGGAAACTTTTATGGCTAATTTGTGTTTTACATGTTGAATATAAAAGGTTTTTTCTCTCTCATTTTTTGAGACCATGGATATGAAAATGAAAAACTATATACTTGGTTAAAACCTATGTTTTGTATCAAAATATTTTTTGTTTCTAAATACTATATACATGTTGACTGTAGGGGCATTTAGATCTATTCCAGAGATTGACTATAGGGGCATTTACTAGATATGTCACCTTTCATAAAAGATGAGATCCAGAGGCTACCTGGCCCTTTACAGACTCTGCTTATAGAACTACCATGGATATGAAAATGAAAAACTTCTAATTAGATCTATTCTAAAGATTGAATGTAGGGGCATTTACTAGATTAGGTTAAAACCTATATGTTTTGTATCAAATCACTTTTGGTTTCAATGGGAAAATTTTATGGCTAATTTGTGTTTTACATGTTGAATATAAAAGGTTTTTTCTCTTTCATTGTTTGAGACCATGGATATGAAAATGAAAAACTATATACTTGGTTAAAAACTATGTTTTGTATCAAATTACTTTTTGTTTCTAAATACTATATACATGTTGATTGTAGGGTCATTTAGATCTATTCCAGAGATTGACTGTAGGGGAATTTACTAGATATGTCACCTTTCATAAAAGATGAGATCCAGAGGCTACCTGGCCCTTTACAAACTCTGCCTATAGAACTACCATGGATATGAAAATGAAATTTTTTTAATTAGATCTATTCTAAAGATTGAATGTAGGGGCATTTACTAGATTAGGTTTTAAAACCTATATGTTTTGTATCAAATCACTTGTGGTTTCAATGGGAAACTTTTATGGCTAATTCTTGAGTGTTTTACATGTTGAATATAAAAGGTTTTTTTCTCTCTCATTGTTTGAGACCATGGATATGAAAATGAAAAACTTCTATTTAGATCTGTTCTAAAGATATGGCTAATTTGTGTTTTACATACATTGAATATAAAAGGTTTTTTCTCTCATTGTTTGAGACCATGGATATGAAAATGAAAAACTTCTAGATATTTAAAACTATTCGAGAGATTGACTGACTTGTAGGGGCATTTACTCTTAGGTTAAAACCTATGTTTTGTATCAAATCACTTGTGGTTTCAATGGGAAACTTTTATGGCTAATTCTCGAGTGTTTTACATGTTGAATATAAAAGGTTTTTTTCTCTCTCATTGTTTGAGACCATGGATATGAAAATGAAAAACTTCTATTTAGATCTATTCTAGAGATATGGCTAATTTGTGTTTTACATGTACATTGAATATAAAAGGTTTTTTCTCTCATTGTTTGAGACCATGGATATGAAAATGAAAAACTTCTAGATATTTAAAACTATTCGAGAGATTGATTGACTTGTAGGGGCATTTACTCTTAGGTTAAAACCTATGTTTTGTATCAAATCACTTGTGGTTTCAATGGGAAACGTTTATGTTTTGTATCTCTATCGCCCACGAATTGTTTTCTTTTCCCGCGGCTTTGTATTTTTTTTGCTTCGCGTCTTTGTATCTCTGTTGCTTCGAGGATTTGTATCTCTGTTGCTTCGCGGTTTGCTTTGTATCTTTGTTGCTTCGCGGCTTTGTATCTTTGTTGCTTCGCAGCTTGCTTTGTATCTTTGTTGTTTCGCGGCTTTTTATCTCTGTTGTATCTAACATATTTTATGCAAGTATTTTAGTTATTATTCGGCTCTCTCTTCATTTATGGTTTTGAGTTTATTCTAAGTAATTTTTATAAAGATTATAATGAGGAAATAGATTGAGGGTTTTATGTAAAAGGGAAAATGCAATCTGTTGTATGTATGTGCAAGTGTCTGATTTATGTAGAATCTCTGCATCAACAATTATCTATGCAAATAATTATAGCAATTACTCACACCATCAATCCACACACACATGCACACAATATAAATCAACACTATCTCAAAAATATATATCAAAATATCCTCAATAATCTCCAAACAATACCTTCAGAAAATACCATGGCTATCCCAATACCATGGACAACTATACGATAGTAAAATCCAAACCAATACCACGGGTCAATACCATGGATCCTTGTACCATGGTAATCTCTAGGTCAAGACCACTAGTCAATACCATGGATCCTTGTACCATGGTAATCTCTAAGTTAATACCACAGTTAAATACTATGGTTATTCCAATACCACATATCCAGTACTATGGTAATCTCCAAGCCACTACCATGGGCAGATACCATGGTAATATCCAAGCCACTACCATGGGCAGATACCATGGTAATACTGATACCTGCAATGCCAATACTAAGTGTCGACATGGACCACACACATACACAAACAATACCAAGGTAATGCCAATGCCAAGAATAACTATACCATGGTAATGTTTACTCCAACCATGTACATAATTATCATCAACTATATGCATAAAATCATCACCTATTGATAACATCTGCATAAGCTAAGCCAACATAAGCCAACTACAACACATGTATAATATCTACATAGAGATCCAAATACACCAACCACCATCTACTGGCTGCACTAACATCTACAACCAATAATACAAGCAATAAAGCACCTGTGCCAAGCAAACATATGCATCCACATACAGTCATATGCAATACAATCATTAACAATACATGCCCAAGTAAACATCAATGCTAACCAGCAATCATTGCAGCCAACAACTCCACCAATAACTGCATCCTCAATGCCAACAATCTCCCCCTTTGTCATTGATGGAAGCCCCAACTGAACTATACAACTATTGTTGACTTTGAAACTTATCTCCTTATGCACTCCTCCTTTGATATCAATGGAAAAGGGTTGGGATCATCCAAGTAACCATAGTTAAATAAGAAATACTCCCCCTGGATACTAGCATGGTTTGATCATAATGAAAAAAATAATAGCACTCATCATGACCACATGAAAACAAACAAAAATAACTCTCACTCTGCTAAAGCAACAACAACAAAAAACTCTCAATGAAAACCATTCTCAACCAGCAGTAAAAACATAACGTGAGTAACAACATTCTCTCCAAAACTCAATGATTAGCAATAAAACATCCTCTGATACAATAATATCATATATGATGACCATGCAACAAAATGATCACTCACGCTCTCTCAAGAAGCTACAATATAGAGTAGACAACAGCAGTAATTCTCAACTAAGGCAACGATAATATATCATGACTCTCAACAACAACAACAACACTCACTCCCCATTTTACATCACGAACAACATAATCATCAACATCAATCATTATGCCTTCACCAAATCATTGTATCATCACCATCCATATCAAGCAACAACATCAACAATCATTCACTAAATATGCTCCATCTAACCAACCACACCGTCAAGAATATGAAGTCCATCAACAGTAGCAATATCCTCATAAAAACAAGGCCAATGCAA
The DNA here is from genome assembly GCA_034641835.2 of Pinus albicaulis. Taxonomy (NCBI): domain Eukaryota; kingdom Viridiplantae; phylum Streptophyta; class Pinopsida; order Pinales; family Pinaceae; genus Pinus; species Pinus albicaulis. The sequence goes on along the minus strand of JAXQQM020076046.1, from coordinate 77,118 downwards.
CGAAAAACCAAAACAACAAATTGACACCATAAGTTATCAAACAATACATAAAGGACATGCTCCCCTTGATCATCATAATATCAAGCAACAACCAATGTATTCTAGTTGAAGGCTACACCTCATGAACCAAGGGACTAACTTAACACAATATGACTGATATGCAATACATGACTGAAGATACACCTACCAATCCACATGAATGGTTGGTTCATCCCTCATCAATTGATACTAGACACCAATACTCTCTCTCCAACATAACCATGACCAATGTAAGTACATGGTTGTGTAATGACTTTAACATGATATACAATAGCCCAAAAATGGTTGCAACAACTCATAATAACACAAATTTGACATGAATCGTAACTCTTCTTATTACCAACTCATGAACCCAAATACTTGAACACTTGATTACAGGGCCTCATGAACATGACAACAAATGTTGAAGTACAATATGAAACTTTGTGATTGTTACATGATGCTTGAAATTTTCAATACATGACCAAGACTCAAGATTCTCTCCAAGACATACTTAGTTAAACTCCTTGACCGATAATATGATGAATAACCAACAATATGTAAATATCATCGTGCACATAACCATCCACATTCACAAAGTAGATCCATCTGTAACAGGGCACCATATTGTAGCAACAAATGATGTAATGGTATTGAGCAACAATAGTATATAACCTTGACATCAACTGAGCAACATTAAACTATAATCTATAACATCAACATCTAACACATAAATATAGCCCATGAACTTGCAGCATAAACATATTACCACCATATCACATCATCCAAAATTCACCAACTAACATAGATATATAGTAGCAACAAAAAATATGTCAACAATATGTGCACTATTTGCAGTAGAAAACACACATCATCTCAAGGTAGCAACATATCATGTCACTAGTAACCACCAAGACACATTTGCATAATTCCAACAATTAAGTAGCAATAAATAATATTCAACTTGGAGCAACACTAAATTGGTAGCATAAAATTTATCAATATAAATACCAATAATAATGAATCATAAAGAGATGTACTAAATGCAATTGATAGTTGTTACGAAAGAAAATTTTCTCATGCAAACAAAAGTAATCTCCTTAGATTGAATGGTTGAATATAGTAACAAACAAACAAACTAGTAAATTTTTCCTTGAGTTCATTCCTATTGAATCATAAGAAAAAATGATGGGATATTAAATACATACCTTTCAAACAAAATGCATGATGAATATCCTTGCCAGGGTTAGATGCAACTCCTTAATGACTAGAATCTAGACCTGCAAACCAGTAACAACAAAATATCAAAGACATATGATAGATAAATTACTCAACAAAACCCATACTAGTGATCAAGGAAACTAGTACCTAATATCATTATCAAATGGAAAAATGGAAGAAAATACACAATACATAAACTCCATTGAACAATACAGTGGGAAATAAACACACTTTTGTATTAATCTCAACAATGAAGGAATAATACAACCTTAGCCTTGATGATGCATACCTCCTCCCAATGATCTCCAACCTTCTCCTTAGATGACAAACTTTATAGCCCTATTCCAACAACATAAGTTTACATTCAACAATAATTTATATCCCTCTGGTCTTTTTTTATTTATAGGCCAAGAAGGGGAGGTTTGAAATCCTCTTCTCAAGGGATGAGATCCTCAAAAGGAGGGATTAGGGTTCCACAAAGAGAGGGAATTAGCTCCATGAAAATATGGATTAGGCTTGAATAAGCATAATCACAAAGAGTTTAGTTGGGAAATATTTCCCTAACAAAGATTCTAGAATTCATTTTTAACTTTTACTTTCGTTGAGTCATGTGCACAGTTCATAGTGCAAGACAGATCACAGATTTTTGTTCACTTTAATGTTCAAAACTACGTATGCATACATATATGGCTAGGGAACCATGAAGCTGCTCAAAAATAGGTTTTTGGACCATGTAATCCATAATTCTCATTCTCTTTGGGATTTTTTAGATTTGAACCTTATAGGGGGAATTATTTGGAACACTTCGACGGATGGGGAAAGATCCAGATTAGAGGTCATTTTCCTAATGGTGAAAAAAATATGTTTCACAAATTCCCCCCTAAAGTGAAAAGTTAGAAAAAATGTTTGAGGACTGAAGCGCTTTATCATACCAAAGTTCAGGTTAATACCATGGTTGGAGACCTGAAACAACCAATCAAGGGTTACAATACAATATATAATCATTACTGAGGTAGGCATTCCCATACTCAGAGAAAACATAACTCAATGAGTCAGTAGGGAAATACATAAAGATCAATGTCAATAATAGACATGGTATGGACATAGTCATCGAATATGGATCTATCTTTACAATAATGAATACATAACTCCATGCAACCTAGATGGATGAAACTAGATCCAGGTTCTTGATCTCCATCTCTACTAATCCATAGTACGAATCTAACCATGCGAGTAAATGTATCTAAGTCGAACATGGAAGAAACCACTTGACTATCAGTAAATGATGTGAACCATTAACAATTGTGTGAGAAACCACAAATAATGACAATGGTTGTCATGGTACTTCCAGTAAAACCATCTAAGGAGTCAAACCATGCAAACAACTTTTTTCACAACAAAATAACTAGTTGGTGATGAAACCCAACATCACAGAGATCAATGTGGAAAGTGAATAGAGATAAAATAGGTGGAATCAGTTACGCTGACAATATGCTTAATGGCCACGATATGGTGCAAGTAACTTCACTTATGACATCTCAAGTGAAGAATACCCTACAAAAAGGTCTAAGTGAGTCTATCCAACATCTTCTCTGTTGATCAGCATTTATCATTGATGTCAACCCAAGCAGCACCAAGGGCTAAACCAATATTGCATGGGAATTTTTACCTACCAAATTAATATACTCTGGGTCAATAATTCTTTTTATGGTTTCTACTTGTCGAGATGTTTCCATTGATATATGGCACGCCATGTAATTCTTCACGGTTTGAGAGATATTCATGTTTGAAGTTTGTACCCCAAGTTAGTGGGCTAATACCCCATGGGGTTGGGGCATGGGTCATTGAAAAGTCATAATTAATATTTTTTAAGCTCCTAAAATCCCTCCCACATTCACTTTTTGAAGCCCCTCTCAACCCAAGAATTTATATAAATTGTGATCCTCATTTCCTCCTTATGCAAGGGATTTCGCCATCAGAAACAGGTCATCGTGGAATCTTCGCTCTAAATTTTTTTATACGAAGGTTCATAAGCTGAAATTTTTATGAGGCGAAGAAGAAATCCTGAGGAACCTTCTGTAAAAATTTCAGATCAAGGTGCGCAATATTTTTGGATATATAATCTCATAAATGTGGTTTTTGGCAGTTCGAAATTAATTTCCAAGAAGTGACCTTGGTAAAATCATCATAAATCTTCTCCTCGAGTATCGGATTTAAATCTACAAAATGTTGCGTATAGTGTGCATAGATCTCTTAGTTTTACATATATATCAATTTTGGGATTCAATAAAGAAACATGACACGTGGCATGCTATACAAGTTCGTTCCGCCGAAATACCCATAATTAGGGCATTGGGAGAGATTGGGTATAAATATCTTCTTTGAAGAATCCCAAAAATTGGGTCGACTCCGTGACATTGGAAATAAGGACTCAAATGAATACTACAAAGATCGTAAATCGATATTGAGGATCCGAAATAATAGAGATACACCAGATTCATTACTGTCTTCAGAAGGCAAAAAAGATAGATCATGTGTTGTCAAGGGTTGCAAAGGACCAGAATTTCTACGGCAGCAAAGCAAAGCAAGGTAAAATAGAGGGTAGCATGATAAGAGTAGCAACCAAGGTGCATAACAACAACAAGATGTTCATCATATGAAGTCTTCAAGTGGGCAGCACTGCATACAATCATTGTAAAGGTATCATTGTACTTAGTCATTGTAAATACATTATTGTACAAATTGTACTAGTATCTATCTGCCAAGGGTTGAAGAGGCAGTGTTGGGAGGTCTAGGATCATCATTAGGTGGTTGTGTCAAAGTTGGGGTTATGTTCTAGTATATATTCTTCTTCTACATCATTCTATATCATTGTAAAGTGGACCATTTTCCCTGGTACGGGAGTCCATTCTTCTTTTATTCTTCTATAGGGTGGTAGGGTGGTGTTAGGGTGAGTTGTAGCTCATTGGGTGTTGGGGCATCCATTCAGTTGACTACTGAAGAATCTCAGGCATTGGAGCATCCATCCAATGGGAGCTGGAGAAGAATGATTTTCTAGATTCTAGGAAGTTGGAGCTTTATTTTCAATTGGAGTTGAATATTAAAGAATTATTAGAAAAGCATTAGGTGGTTTTTGTCCTAGAGTGGGTTTCCACCTTAAAAACTGTGTGCATTTGTGTTCCTCTTGTTTGCTGCTATCATTGTACAAACACTGATAATAATTGAAGATTAACTAATGCTCTAATTGAAAGGAATACTAATTCACCCCCCCTCTCAGTATTTCCAACAATTGGTATCAGAGCTTGGTTCCTTCAATAGCAGTTTAACAGCTGGAAGGAGGTCATGGAGCATACCAAGAATGGTGTACCTTTGTTTAATGAAAATAATTATGCGCTCTGGAAAGGAAGAATGGAGGTCTATCTCTTGGTGCAAGGTTACGAATTATGGGACATTGTTCAAAATGGATTTACATCAACTGCGGATGAACAAGGTAAGAAGAATTTGGTAAATGATGCAAAAGCAAAGAATATTATTATCAGTGGACTTATTGAATCTGCTTATCATAAGGTGTTGGGTTGTAAAACCGCCAAAAATGTATGGGACAAGCTTTAGAATATATATGCAGGTGACTCAAATGTCAAAGAAGCAAAGCTTCAAATCTATAGAGAAAAATTTGAGCAACTCAGAATGAAAGAAGATTGCAACATTGCTGCATACTTCCAATACGTTGATGAAATAACCAATACTTTGGAAGGATTGGGAGAGCCAGTTGACGAGAAGACTATTATACGGAATATTCTTAGAACATTACCAAGGAGATTCAACCCAAAGGTATCGGTCTTAGAATACAGTGCAAATCTGGACAAACTCAGCAAGGAAGAATTACATGGAGTTCTCATAGCATATGAAATGAGACTTGATGAAGAAAAGGGTACTTCAAATCTAGAAACTGTGTTCGTTGCATCTAAGCAAACCAATAAGGAAAAACAACCTTCAATTGAAATGACATGCACCTGCAAGTGTGAAGAAAAGGGAGATGATGGAGAAGGTCTTTCAGATGAAGAATATGCTTACTTTACAAGAAAACTAAAACCTAGTAAGGGAAAATTCAAAGGTAAACTTCCATTGATATGTTTCAGTTGTGGTGAGGTTGGGAATTTCATAGCAAAATTTCTGAACAAAAGTGATGGCAACTCAAAAGGAAAGAAAGGCTTTAAGAAATTCAACAAGCAAGGCAAAAATAAAGGATCCAAAAGGAAATTTCTCTCTAAAGAAGATAGCTCATCATCCAATGAAGAAAGTGACAACAAAGAAGAAGCCAATGAGAAAGTATTGTTTATGGCCAAGCACAATAAACAAGAAGTATCAAACAATGAAGAAGAAGGGTTGACCATAGAATAATTTTATGAGGAGGCAATCAAGCCTATAAAAGAGCTCAATGTTGAGATGATCCGTTCCAATACTCTTGAAGAACAAGTTCAAGGTCTCAAAATTGAGGTTGAAGAACAAAAATGTATTGAAGAGTCACTCCAAAAGAAGTTGGAAGAAAGCAACCAAGAAAGGGAAGCATTAGAAGCTGAAGTAGTCTCGCTGTGTAAGGGAGTGAAGAAGGGAAAAATTGTCCAAAACTATGCCAAAAACTCAAGGGCATTGGAAGAACTCATCAACAATCAATGATCTTACAACCACAGAACTGACCTCGGTTACAAATAAGAAGAAGCAGTGCCTTCTACAACAAAATACAATGAACCTATGAGATCTAACATAAATGTAGACTTCATTGGATAAGATTCGCAAGCGATTCCTCGATGAAGATTTTCATCCAGGTACCAACATATTTTTCATGGATATTGTTATTCATGTGGAAAATTTGGTCATAAAGTTGTAGAATGTCGCACGTACCCTAGGAACCAATACAATTCCAAGAGATTATTCAAATATGAACCTCCTAGGGCTCAACGAAACATCAATAGATTTGAACATTTAAGAAATAATATGGAATGTTACAAATGTCAGAACTTTGGACACATAGCCAGAGACTGCAGACTTGAAAATCCTCCAGAAGAATCTTCGAAGCCACAAAATGAACGAACATGGAAGAGGAAGAAGATTGATAATTGTTCTCTCGCTCTCAAGGCTCAAAAAAATAAATATGTGTGGTATGTTGACAGCGGTTTCTCAACGCATATGACTGGAGATAGAAGGAAATTTGTATCTCTGAAAGAGAATAAGGATGGAACCATATCCTTTGGAAATGATGGATCTTCAAATGTTATAGGATCAGGTACCGTCACTCTCGGAAGCAAAGATGTTATAGCCAAGAATGTTTTATTGGTCGAAAACATGAATCACAATCTACTCAGTGTTGGAAAAATGTGTGATCAAGGACACACAATGCTATTCAACTCCACAAAATGTGAAATCAGGAAAGGCAGGTATGGTAAAATTGTGGCTACAACAAGTCGAGCTCCAAACGACATATATGTTATGGATGAAGCAACTAAAGCATGTCTACTAGCCAAAGAAGATGAAAGCTGGTTATGGCACAAAAGAAATGGGTCACATAAACTTTGACAATCTTGTCAGGATAAGCAAAAAGGAAGCAGTACGAGAAATGCCGAAAATCTCAAAACCTTCCAACACACTATGTGAGGCATGTTGGCATGGCAAGCAGACAAAAGTCCAATTTAAAACAAAAGAACACTTTTCATCACATCCATTGGAATTGATACATACTGATCTATGTGGTCCTGTGAGAACAAAAGGCTTAGATGGAGAATTATATTTCATGTTAATGATAGATGACTATACCAGAATGACAGCCGTCAGTTTCCTAAAGAAAAAATCTGAAGCATTTGAGTGCTTTAAGATCTACAAGGAGTTGGTTGAAAATGAAACTGATTTGAAAATAAAGTGTTTAAGATCAGATAATGGTGGAGAATTCACTTCCAAATTATTTAAGCAATACTGTGACGAAAATGGAATAAAAAGGAAATTTTCAACAGCACGAACACCTCAACAAAATGGAGTTGCTGAAAGAAAGAATAGAACCGTACAGGAAATGGGTAGAACAATGTTGAAGGACTCAAAATTGGATGAAAAATTCTGGGTTCAAACAATTGATACGACAGTCTTCATTATCAATCGAAGTCTTCTCAGAAATAATTGCAACAAGACTCCATATGAATTATGGAAAGGAAAACCAGCTAATGTAAAATATTTGAGAATCTTTGGAAGCAAATGTTATATCAAAAGACAAGATCAAAATTTGGGTAAGTTTGAATCACGTGTTGATGAAGGTATCTTTGTTGGTTACTCACGCAAAAGAAAGGCCTATAAATGCTATAATCTAAGACGAGAACAAATAGTGGAGAGCATAAATGTTACATTTGACGAAGTTGGTGTTATAGCAAGTAATGATGAGGATCTAGAATCTTTGAAACTTGAGATAGAGGCTGAAAAAGACACAGATAAAATTGTAGAACAAGAAGCAACTATCAACGAGGAAGAAGTAAACAATGATCATCAAGATATACCAGAACAACAACAAGAAGCTCCTCCAAGGAGAACAAAAGAGTGGATTCAAAAGAACCATCCATAAAATCAAATCATTGGTGACATAAATGAAGGTCGACAGCTTTGTTCATCACAACAAGCTCACGTTTCTTTTCTAGCAACCTTTGAGCCTAGTAGTTTTGAGGAAGCCAGCCAAAATGAATATTGGGTAGCAGCTATGAATGAAGAATTGGATCAAATTGAGAAGAATAACACCTGGGAATTAGTTCCACGACCAAAAGATAAAAATGTCATTGGGACTAAATGGGTGTTCAAGAACAAATTGAATGAAGATGGGCAGGTTACCAGAAACAAAGCAAGATTGGTTTGCAAAGGCTATGCACAAGTGGAAGGAATTGATTTCGATGAAACATTTGCACCAGTTTCCAGAATGGAAGCCATCTGAATGTTTCTCGCCTATGCATGTTCAAGAAAAATCAAAGTGTACCAAATGGATGTTAAGTCGGAATTTTTGAATGGCGAATTAGAAGAAGAAGTTTACATCGAACAACCTAAAGGTTTTCTACTATCAAAAAAAGAAGACTATGTTTGCAGGTTAAAGAAGGCTCTATATGGTCTCAAGTAGGCTCCCAGAGCATGGTATGCTCGTCTTGATGGATATCTATGTCAACAAGGGTTCAAGAAAGGTACTGTTGATAGCAATATTTATGTACAAATAGATAAAGATAATTTAACAATTGTCGAGGTATATGTGGATGATATAATATTTGGTAGCAATGATGATCGACTAAGTAAGAAATTTTCTACAAAGATGCAAAGTGAGTTTGAGATGTCTTTACTTGGTGAGCCGACATACTTCTTAGGGCTTCAAATATCTCAGCAAGAGAAAGGAATATTTATATGTCAAGCCAAGTACATCAAGGAAATGCTCAAGAAATTCAAAATGGAATATTGCAAACCCGTCCTTACTCCGATGGTAACAGGTTGCAAATTGAGCATAGACGAATCATCTAAGGATGTGGATCAGAGGTTGTACAAATCTATGATTGGTAGTCTTCTATATGTAACAGCCTCTTGGCCAGATGTTATGCAAGAAGTTGGACAAGTAGCAAGATTCCAAGCAGCACCAAAAGAATCACATATTATTGTCGTCAAAATAATTCTTCGATATCTAAAGGGCACAGAAGAATATGGCTTGTGGTATCCCAAGGGTAACAATCTCATTATTCAAGCCTTTACAGATGCAGATTGGTTAGAAAGCGTTGATGATCGTAAGAGTACTAGTGGAGCAGCATTCTATCTAGGTGGTTGTCTCGTATCATGGTTGAGCAAAAAGAAAACTTCAATCTCGTTATCTACAGTGGAAGCAGAATACATTGCAGCAGCATCATGTTGTACTCAATTCCTTTGGATGAAACAAACTTTGCAAGATCTTCAAGTACAATTCAGTGAGCCTATTCCCATATTCTGTGACAACACTAGTGCCATCAGCATCTCCAAGAATCCTGTCATGCATTCAAAAACAAAACACATTCCGATCAAATATCATTTTGTTAGAGAACAAGTTGCTGAAAATAATATCAAACTTGAGTATGTTTGTACAAAAGAACAAATTGTTGATATCTTCACTAAACCTTTACCTCGTGAAGCATTTGAATATCTTCATCAAAAGCTTGGGATTCTCCCAAGTTCTCATTAGATTACAAGTCTGCAAGACGGTTGTGTGTCAGTGGGAGCGGAAGTGTGTACAGGTCTGCAGGATGGTTGTGTTTCAGGGGGAGTTACCCTTTGCCATTGATGTCAAAGGGGGAGGGAATGTTGTAGGAAGAGGTGTCATGATCGCAGGGGGAGTACTTGTGTTTCCATCAATGCCAAAGGGGGAGATTGTTGATCAGCAGTTGTCATTGATGTCAACCCAAGAAGCACCAGGGGCTAACCCAATATTGTAGTGGAATTTTGACCTAAAAAATTAATATACTCTGGGTCAATAATTCTTTTTATGGTTTCTACTTGTCGAGATGTTTCTGTTGATATATGGCACGCCATGTAATTCTTCACGGTTTGAGAGATATTCATGTTTGAAGTTTGTACCCCTAGTTAGTGGGCTAAAACCCCATGGGGTTGGGGCATGGGTCATTAAAAATTCATAATTAATATTTTTTAAGCTCCTAAGATCCCTCCCACGTTCACTTGTTGAAGCCCCTCTCAACCTAAGCATTTATATAAATTGTGATCTTCATTTCCTCCTTAGGGTAAAGGATTTTTCCATCCAAATGTGTCATCGTGGCATTTTTGCTCTAAATTTGTTTCTATGAAGGTTCGTAAGCTAAATTTTTATGAGGCAAAGCCGAAATCCTCGATAAAGTTTCGTAAAAATTTCGCATCAAGCCGCACAACATTTTTTATGATGTAACTGTGTAAAGCAGTGGTTTTTTCACGCTCCTAAAATTAATATCAAAGAAGTGACCTTGGTAAAATCATCATAACTCTCTCTCCGAGCATTTGATACACCCATAAAAGTATTTATAGTGCATAGATAGTAATTTTTTTTCTATCAGCTTCAGAGATGAATGAACAAACAGTGATGCATGGCATTCCGTACAAGTTCGCTCTGCTGAAACAGTCCATAATTAGGGCATTGTGAGAGATTGGGTATAACTCTCTCTTGAAGAATCCAAATTGGGTCAAACCTATGGCATTGGAAATATGACTCAAAGGACTACTGTAGGACCAAAAATTAGATATTGAGGATCTAAAATAATAGAGATACACCAGATTCAATATCGAGCTCCTAGAAGGCAAGAAAAAGCTAGATCATGTGTTGTCAAAGGTTGCAAAGGACCAAACTTTCTATGGCAACAAAGAAAATCAAGGTGCAGTAGAGGGTAGCATGACAAGAGCAGCAACGAAGGTGCATAACAGCAGTAAGAAGTTCATTATATGAAGTCTTCAAGTGGGCAGCACTGCATACAATCATTGTAAAGGTATCATTGTACTTAGTCATTGTAAATACATTATTGTACAAATTGTACTAGTATCTATCTGCCAAGGGCTGAAGAGGCAGTGTTGGGAGGTCTAGGATCATCATTAGGTGGTTGTGTCAAAGTTGGGGTTATGGTCTAGTATATCTTCTTCTTCTACATCATTCTATATCATTGTAAAGTGGACCATTTTCCCTGGTACGAGAGTCCATTCTTCTTTTATTCTTCTATAGGGTGGTAGGGTGGTGCTAGGGTGAGTTGTAGCTCATTGGGTGTTGGGGCATCCATTCAGTTGACTACTGAAGAATCTCGGGCGTTGGAGCATCCATCTAGTGGGAGCTGGAGAAGAATGCTTTTCTAGATTCTAGGAAGTTGGAGCTTTATTTTCAATTGGAGTTGAATATTAAAGAATTATTAGAAAAGCATTAGGTGGTTTTTGTCCCGAAGTGAGTTTCCACCTTAAAAACTGTGTGCATTTGTGTTCCTCTTGTTTGCTGCTATCATTGTACAAACACTGATAATAATTAAAGATTAACTAATGCTCTAATTGAAAGGAATACTGATTCACCCCCCCCCCCCAGTATTTCCAACATTCTCCAGGTACACCAGGGACTTCCCCCGCCCGCCGTCACCTTTGGTAAAAAAACTAAGAGAATGGTCTCTAAGGTTACCACGTACAAAAATTTAGCGTAGGGGTACAGTCGCAGATCAGACGTACATGCAAGGGAAGAGTAATGAAGCTCAATCCCCTTGAAGGTTCCTCAACATGGTCAATCTGAGGTTTATCCTTCAAGTGACTCCCAAGTAACTTTTGGTACCATTTGTAATGCATGCAAATCACATTGCCGTAACCAATGAAGTGGGGTTGATCACTTCACTGGGTCTGATATGATCTCGTGTTGAACTCATGTGTAAGAGGAGCTTCTGAGAGTCAAACTATAATTGATGTATTTACTCCCTACCACAAGATTATTTTGCTTTCTTGTAGCTTTGGAAAGTTAACTCACTTTCTTATTCCAAAGCCCTACTATCTGATCTAATGTAGGTGTAATGAGCCTTATAAATATAAAAATTCTAATTTATTTTATTAGGATTGTTTTGAAGTTGTTTTTTACTCATTAGGTTGATGGATGTAAAACCAGTGGTGTTAATACCGGACTCAAAACTAAATGCAACCGAGCACGACAATGTAATCTTTTCACTTCGATGAATCGTAACTAAAGTAAAGAAAAAAGTTTCATTCACTTTTCAATAATGCAAGAATAATAATTTTCAAAATACAAATTAGAGATAATGCAGAATACATGATTCTTGGCCCCATGTCCATGAGGGGAATCTTTTTTTGAAAAATGCAACCTAATTTCCTTAAAATCTAAGTTACAATTTTTTTTTTTAAAATTTTAACAACTTGTTTCATACCCAAAAACAAAGAATTGATTCCTCCTTCCGAAGACCCTTCAAAAGACACAAGCCATTATTTCAACTTGATGTAATGAATTAAAAATCAATGTAAGAAGAATATTGTGTTGTCTTATAAAAAGGAATACTCATTATTCATTTCAGTTCAATAGAACAACAAATTCCAAAGTATTTTGACAAAAAACAGACATACTCAAGATATCTCAACAATGACTTATCTTACCTTTGATTAATCAGCGACTCACCAAATCAAACTCTCAACCCTAGTTTTTAAAGATAACTAGGGTTTTTTTTTCTCTAGTTGTTTTTCATATCTACAATATATATTAATTCATCTCTAGAGTATATATTAACAAGCCTCAATCAGATCAGTCATCTATCTCTTAATGATGAACCACCCAAGTTTATTTGAAAAATTGAGATGTGATTTAGGGAAAAAAATCTGTTGATAAATCATTATAAATCATAGAAATTTACACTCTCCAAATGTAAATTAGTTTATAACATGTTAATGAACTTGATCGTTATCTTGAAAGCTTTAATAAATTTGTGCATTATATAAAATAAGGCATTTGAAAAAATTAGCCCACAATCCAAAAAAAAATCACACCATAGAACCTTGGTCAAAAAATTTAACTTTACACTGAAAGGTAGACAAATTATTAGGTGAGTGATAAAAAAATATGTGGGAAATTTCAAGGTTGAAGGGATCCATCTGTAAGGACTTCCCATGATTTTTTTCATGTCGTATTTTTACACTTAGAGTACAAGTCAGGCAGAAAATAGGGAATCCTTCGACTTTATCATTCAACTGCAAAAACATGTCACACATGCACTCAATGGAAAGATGCGGGAAAGCAGATAAGGAGAGGAAATCCGAGCTAAGATGAAAATAACACTCTTCTAAGAGAATCAGGTTAAGGAAGTTCCATAAAATTTACAGATAGAATAAGGTAGAGAGGAGAAGAAAGGCTCGTGAGGAAATAAGATAAATAACACTTCTTAGTCATTGCCTTGTGAGATAAGCAGATTGAGCACCTTCCAATTTTCTCTCAGAACATTTTAAAAATTTGTGTAACGATGGGAAAAATTCGATACGGAAAATTGGGCATTTGGCTACTGCCATTCAGCGTGCTCTTAAGTTTGTGGACTATGATTAGGGCTCAACCAGGTATGGGAAGTCTAAATTTGAGTCACGAGTCCGCTCCTACTAATAGCTTGAAATTTTTCTATTTTCTCTAATATATATAGTCTTCATCTGATATCTTGTTTTTTTTTAAGCGCTTATCAAATTTTTGTTGGGCAAGACATTTTTTATTAATCATTATCTGGTGGCTTGGTAGGATTTCTAAGTATCAGTTGTGGAGGGAAAAGGAACCACACTGCGGACAAAAATATAACATGGGTTAGTGATGCCTATTATATAAATGTGGGTCGAACCGTAGACATAGGGGACACCTCTCTCAACAGTACTTACTTGCATTCTCTATGCTACTTTCCAATGCCCCTCATCAAGTCTTGCTATAAGTTGCCCATGACACCCGACGTGCCTTATGAATTAAGATTGTGTTTTTCCATTGGACTTTATAATGGATTCCAATATAGGCCAAGCTTCCAATTCTCTATTGAGACACCGAGTATGCTGCATGAGGAAATCGTCACAACCGTAGATCCAGATCCATTTTTTTCTGACACAATATTGGTTAGTTTCGACAAAGTGCTTTACATTTGCTTGATTAGAACCTCCGTGCGTGATGATCCCATTATCTCTTTTATCGAATTAAGGAGGTTACAAAATGGAATGTATGTATAGGCTAAGCCGAGAACAATGTTGTTGACAACTTTTTATAATGTTGGTGGAAATTATATGGTTAGGTGAGCATTTTGAACATTATATGTAAATTTAGTCATAATCAAATAGCTAGTTCATGGTAATCGGTTTTTATATGTGAAAACCAATTTTCATTAGCGCTAGGGAGCAGTTGTGAATATTTCTTTTGTTAATGGATTAAGCTAAATAGCTTTGTATGGTAACTTATGTAGATATCCTCAGGACCAATTTGACCGCTTTTGGATGGTAGATGATTCAAATTTAAATACTAACTGTAATGATGTACCAGGTGTAAGTTCGCATAACGCTATTTCAACAAGAGATACCAGGGACCTTCCTCCAACTGCTGTCATGCAAATAGCGTGGGTTGTAAACAACTCAGACATCATTTCAATCGTAGTAGCATCAACTCCCCAAGGGACCAAATCAGTGTTGCAGTTGTATTTTGCTGATATCAATACACTCAATGTGTCGGAATCTAGATCTTTTTACGTCGACATAACTAGTTCAGAACAACTTCAAGACACTATTCTCATGCATTCTCAAACCATTAATCTCATGCACAATCATTCCGCTGTAGAGAAGAAATTTATCCCCGATCAAGTACAATATGATTTTAACGTTACTAAGGCTCCTAAATCGACCATCCTCCTATACTCAACGCTTTCGAGTATCACTGGCTAGTTGACATGGATCAGGCAACAAATTCTCAAGATAGTAAGTTAAATGAGTAAAAATTCTTATACTGGAATTACAGCAATTATCATTCGATGCCTAATCCAATAGTTCTTAAACTGTAGTTAAAGCTCTTGATGCTATGAAAAGGACTTTTGACATAAAGGATTGGATTTCCGATCCTTGTTATCTGGTTGAGTGGGAAGGAATTGGCTATGATAACAGCTCTGCTGACATAAGAATCTCGAAGATGTAAGCTTAATTCATTGATATGTTTCCAGCTCAAATCACATAATTGAATGTTCAAGAGCTAACGATACTTTCTTGTTGCTAGCTATTTGTCAGGAAAAAATCTTCGAGGATTTTTTCCTAAAGATATTGCACTGTTGACTGCACTAGTTAATCTGTAAGTTGAATTTGACCCTTTTTCCAGTAGCCCCTAATTAGCTTTTCGAAATATTATAGAAAAGTTGTAGATTACATCACCTAACAATAGCTATAACAAAAAAGGTCTTTCTCCTCCTGTTGGATCATTTGTATTGAAGGAAAGTATGAACTATGGTTGATCTATTTCTAATTATTCCACTTATGGAAAGGGTTGGCTGTTAATAAGTCCCCCACTTGGAACATAGAATTTGATGCTGCAAGAGGACATGGTTTGTGGTTGAATATTACATCAGATAACTCGTTCATGTTTAAATTTGCAGGTCACTTGACCATTATCACCTGATGGGATCCTTACCAAATTTCTCCAATTTAACTAGGTTGGACGATGGACACTGATCCCAAGCTCAGATAGGAAATGTTGTAGCCAAATGGCCTGAATAGTGGCATTGACTGCTCCTCTATAGTCGAACTCTGCCGATGATAAAGCAATGGCTACCTACTTCTTGCTTGACCAAAAAATTGGGCTGGATCCCAAACTAAGGACATAACCGAAGGTGGACTTGCAATCAATGTTGTCGCCAGCCCAATCTAAATCTGTGAACCCAATGAGATTCAAAGAAAAATTGGCTGCATAATGAATCCCATAAGCGATTATCCCCTGGACATATCAAAGGATGCGCTTTGCAGCGTTCTAGTGTAACTCATGTGGCTCCTGCATGTATCTGGAAACTGCTCCTACGGCATATGAGTGATCAGGACAGAAGTGAGTGAGATAAAGAAGACTTCCCACAAGTTGACGGTACAATGTGAAATCAACCAATGGTGTGCCTTTTCCATTCTCAAGCATTATCCCTGATAATAAAGGTGTGGTTTTTGGCTTGCAGTCACTCATGTGAACTCGTGCCAAAAGATCTATAACATACTTTGGTTGAGAAATGGTAATCCCAAAATCACTCTAATTGATCTCTAGTCCAAGGAAGAAATGTAGCAAGCCCGTGTCTGTCATAGAAAACCACTTATCCAATGCAGTTTTAATATTAGTAATGATAGAAGTTGAACTACCTGTTATCAAATATCATCTACGTAGAGTACTATGATCAACAAGGAGTCAATTTGCTTCAAAAAATAAACATTGGAATCAGATTTGCAACATACAAAATTTTGAGACAACAAATAAGAATCCATCTTTGCATACCATGCTCTAGGTGCCTGCTTGAGGCCATAGAGAGACTTCTTTAGTTTGAATACTAGAGATGAATTGTGCATGTATCCCTGTGGCTGCTCCATGTAGATTTCCTCCTCGAGATCACCGTGAAGAAAGGCATTCTTCACATCCATATGATGCACCTCCCATCCTCTTGTTGCTGCAATGGAGAGAGCTAGCCGAATGGAATCCATTTTTTCCACTGGAGCAAAAGTCTCATCATAGTCAACACCATGTATGTTAGTATGAATTTTGATTTGAACTGTACGAAAAAGACCACTTTAGCTGCGCATAACTTACAGTCCTAACAGCAGAAATGACTGCTAATATCTTCAGATCTGCAATTAGATGATCAAGACAAATGCTGCAAAAATCTAGATCTATGCATTAGAAGATATTAAACAGTAGAAAAATAAGATTTACTCCATAGATCAAATAGACAAGACAATAATATATCCAATGAATATTTTTATTAATGGCACCCGGGAGGAAAACACAAGAGAGTGTTCCCTGTTCTCCTCAATGGGATGGGTTCTTGTGAGTCCTCAGCACTTCAGATTTAGAACTTCTCTCTCTTGATGGTGTAGAAAACCCAGAAAAAAATGGAAAAGTATGGCTATGATTATGGATCAATAGCTATACCAAGTGTTGAGATCTAGAGTGATCTTTAAGCAACAAAAGGTGACAAATGAATGGGAAAGCCCTTCTATTTATAACAAAATATTGAGTTAGTCTAGATATTGGTGCATAAATAAAATATTATTAACCAAACCTAGATCCAACTTTTATGGAATATTTTATTATATTTGTTAGAGGGAAAAGGAATTTGACTTGATTCAAATCCCTTTATTTGTAAATAATAAATAAATAAATGATTTATTTATCATTTTAAGGATGTGATTAAGTAATAATAAATAAATAAATGTTTTATTTATCATTTTAAGGATATGGCTAGGTAATAATCAAATAAATAATAATTTATTTAATTATTTAAGGGTGAATTAGTCATATTTAACAAAGAATATTATTTAAATAAGATTTAAACAATTAGAAAATAATAAGATAAATAATGATTTATCTAATTAATTTCCTTGTTTTGGGTTAAATATAACCAGAAATATTAATTAAACTTTTTTTTAACTAATTATTTCTTGAGGAAAATCAAACAAATGTATATTTATTTAATATTTCCTTATGGGGTTTCCTGTTTAGACCATAAACAACTTAATAAAGGTGATTTACTAAGTTATTTTCATAGTGAAAGCAATTTTACTTGGAGTAAAATTGGTCTTACATGGTGTACTTGGGTCCATCTAATGATAATAGGTTAGATGACCAAAAAATGGTGTAACAGATTGCCCCCAAGCGTGCTAGCATTAGGAGCTAATCATATGACCGAAGTATGTTGTAAGAACTCAATCACTAGACATCAAAGGGAAGTCAAAGAGAGAGAAGTATAAGGTAAACCAAAGTGCTGAAAGAACTAAACCCTGAGGAGGCGACTTGCAAGTGCGACAAGTATTTTTGAGTGAGTACCTTCTATGGGTGGCAGGGGAGGCATACCTATGCCCATCGAGGCAATAGTACAAACAATAAGGTGCCGGGAAAACCACGAAACACAATAATAAAGCATATGCTGGCCTGAACATGAGCCAGATAAATATGACCATAGCGAATCCCACATACATATTGAGCCTGGGATAACAGCGAGGAATTTGTACAATAATATCTGAGTACATGAGATATAAATGCAACCCATATGCCCCTGAAAATAGAAAAGGGCTTTGAAAATCTGAGTGATACATGCAAACAAAACGACACTACAAGCGGCTAAGGCCGACATCATCAAATGTATGGAGCTCCATCGAAGGCTGTGATGAAGAGGTCATCTCAGTGTGTTGGGGGATACCTGTAGGGCCACCCCCTCATGAGGGTTGGGAAATCTCACACACACTTGGGAATCATCGATGTCAGCTGCTGCATCACTGAACCATCGAGTATACGGATCTCGATCATGCTGAAAGGAGTTGGAGCTGAGAAACAATCAAGTCAAAGGGCAATAATGAGTCCCTTTGCCTGATCCGATGCACCGAACTAGAGTGGAAGCTAGAACCAGGGTACGCCACCCTCTAGACCTATCTTCTGGAATGAATGAGCTGATGTCGATAGAAGGAGGTCCGCCATAGGTGAGGCAATAAGGGATCCTCAACTAGGGCACGAGAGAAAATAGTAGAGTGACTAACAGACTGACACCAATGATGATGATGAAATGGAGGGGAAAGAGTAGCGAATGGACGAATTCCCTTGTTAGAGCATAAAGGGCACAGATGACCTGGCAGCAACTGACACAACATCATGAGGGATAGGGGACAGCTGGACTGAAGGCCATAATGTGCGACACGAGAGAGGGACCAAACAATGAATGATGGGGGACTGTGGCGAAATGTAAAGGGACTCGGGATAGACTCCATGAAAGCAATGATGACTCAACTCGGATGCTCTAAAAAAGTGTGGCTCGATGGTGCTGCCACATATGAAAAGGGGCCGATGGGGACCATAAAAGCATGAGTACTAGATGGTGACTCATGACGAAAGTTGACACAAGCATGGACAAGTATGAAGGCAATATGGTTCCCTCAGTACAAGTGTTGCAACTGAAGAAATTCAATTTTTTTGGAAGGGTGAAGTGGCGATTCTTGGGAAAATGTGTTCTGGTGAAGTATCAAATCACTAAAAACTAATAGATATACATTTTAGGGCTCAGTGAGAGCTTTCCAATGGTGCGGACGGTTTGGTAAATGAAGCTACGGTTGGATCGCGGTGAGATAAAGAAGAAACGGGGGTTTCTCTTTTAATAAGGCATTTTCCCTCCAAATTCATTCATTTGCATGTGAAACTATGGTGAATGTGGAGAGGAGAGAAGGCCCTAAATCTTGTGACGATCGTAGCGGACAAACCGACTGTTGGAATCGGGAGCTATCAGTTGCAGGTAAGAGGCCTAACCCTACCCTTTCTTTTCAGTGGATTAAAAGTTCATATTAGGTCCCTAATGCTCAAGAAAGGCCCTCTACTCCTCATGGTCAAGTCGCAATTTTTGGGGCAAAAACTGTGACCTGGGTAGCAGGTTTTTGCCGGATAAGTGTGACCTATCAGGTTTAGGCTTGAAAAGTGCAACCTGTCCAGAAGGGGTGTTTCGGTGCTGTTTTTTGGATGAGCACAAGGGTTTTTTGATGAGAAATAGTCTTTCCTATCTATATACTGATTGATATGATGGTTTTTTACAGGTATGGCAGAATTACGGATCAACTGAAGAGACAGAGACTTGGGTGCATTGTGTTCGGAGATCTGGGAGGATCAAGGTGTTCGCAGTGCTTTTGCCAGGTTTGGGGTTCTGAAGTTTGTGGAGAACCCTTTGATGAGAGCTGGGGAGCCCTTATTGGCTTGGATTGTCAGCTACTGGGACCCAAACCATGAGGTATTTATAGTGCAGGGGCATCGGATCGAGTTGACGGTCCAGGATATATATTTCCTGACTGGTCTCCCACCACTTGGGATGGTAGGGAATATTCAGCTAGTATTACCACGTGGGTGGAATATCATAGAGTTTGTAGAGCGCCATTGTCATCTAGGTCTCCAATTCAAGGGGACTCGGATACCCATCAGGGATTTGGAGAGGTTAGAGACCCGTGCTGTGGCTGCAGCAATGTTGCAAATCCTAGGCAACTAGGCACTCCATCACATTACGAGGGGACATATGATGCTGGTGGAGAGTGTTTTGAGTGGGACCTACTATGGGTGGGCCCAGATGATGTTGTCATCGTTGAAATGACAATTGTCGCTATGTAAGAGGCAAGTGAACCATGGCTATGTGTATGGTATAGTTTTGTGCTCTTTCTTCTTTGATAAGATCCCAACATGTCGACCTCGCATACAACTCCTAGATGGGGGCGCGAGAGATCCTAGGATGCACCAGTGGGGGCGACTACTATGCAAAGGAGGTGGAGTAGTTGGATGAGTGTTTTGTCCTGATTTCTTTGTTCAGTGGGATCAGATGTTGCTGTATATAGACGACTATCCCTATAGTGGGATGGGTTATTGTGGGGACCCAGATCTACCACTTCCACCTGGTCATATATGGGGACTGGATGGTAAGTGCCACATTGCTGACCTTTTACATGCATGTAAAGTTTTTAGAATATTTTATGTAGTACTGATTCTTTTACTTTTGGTATGTAGATACAACACTGGTAAAACCAGCTGGGTACATGGGACATCCTGCAATATCAGGGGCTGCAGGATCTAGTGGACAAAGGCGTAGAAACATGAGGATGCAATAGCCCTTCTGGAGGACATCCGTCATAGATGTGAGAGGCTTCTAACTAGTGTTTTGGAGCGCGGATGGCAAGACTTAGATGACTAGTACATAGAGCCATGTATTAGTTTACCCTCGGAATGGCGAGGGGTCATGCGACACATGGAGATGACCGGATAGAGTGTTCATGATCTACGAGCTGCGGGCGTAGAGCCATTGGCTCGGGATCCTCCAGATAGTGATTAGTGTGTAGGGGCATGTGGTGCCCCCATTTTTGAGTTTTTGGTAACATGTTATGGGAATGTCATATGTATCAGAGTTGGTGAACTCTAAAACATTTTGTATGACACATACTATGGATATGCATCGTTTTTATATTTTTATGTTATTGTCTTGTGTTAAATGTGTGTGTTAAATGCTAATCCAGAATATGGTTTGCAATGCTATCTACATAGTGATTTTGTGCTCTAGGTACATGACTGAAAGTAATGATTTCAAATTCACGTATCAACAGCTTCACTCGTAAATATCTTTTGAAAAGGATAGGAGTATGCACACGATAGACATCATTCAATTGCATGACAAGAAGCAAGGAATCTAAACGAACATGAAGATGGAGGATGTGATGTGAGAGGGCATCGGCTAATAAACCGAATACTGCATCATATTTGCCCTGATTATTGGTAGCAGTACCAATGCATACACCATTTGAAAGAGCAAGTGCATGCAAGGGGGTAAAAATGACCCAACCTGCCGAGGCTAAATTCCAAGAGTAGCGACTTGCACCATTAGCAAAACTGATATAAGGTGTGGACAGTCAATCTATATGAAGGGTGCGACAAGACAATAAATGGAAGGCTGATGAACAATGCTAGCAACCTAAGTTCAAAGTAGAAATCAAACACACTCCACGGGAAGGGATGATTTGGGTAAGATGTCTACTACCCACATGGCGTCGTTAAGGTGGAATGTGGGAGCTACTAGAGATGTAGCTTGATCTGAGGTTATGCAAGTCATCATGGGCATGGGGTGGGCTATCCCATTGATGGGCGGGAATGATGGAGTCGGGGGTGGATAGGGTTTCCATGATGTCATCATCGTAATAGAAAATGGGGTGACTGTAGGAAGAGAGAACACATGACGCGTCAAAGTTACCGGACTCATCATCTTGAAAAGGAAGGTTCACATGCGCATCGTCACGGGGAATGATGGAAGGATAAGCAGATAATGGATCTACTGAGGATGAGCCCAAAGTGATCGCTAAAGGGGGTTCAGGCGAAACAACAGGGGAAGATTCGATGGGAGCTTCCACCTAAGGTCTCATGGACGATGAAAGGTAGAGAATGGTGGCCGCATGCTCCGTCATGTCGATGTCAGGGGGGGGGGAATGTCAATAGGAGCAGGTAAATCCTTGTTCTGGCCTGCAGCATACTGTGAAAGTACGGGAGAAGTGGATTGGTTCTGTTCAATCTCGTATTCCAGGACTACCTCTAAAGAGGCATGGTAAGGCGTAAGGCGAGGACAATGATGAGAGTGATGGCCATGGAAACCACACAAAGCACAAGGGTGTTTGGTGTGAATAGTCTTATTTTTCTTAGTAACGGTCGATGAAGAAGCAGAGGTTTCGGGGACCTTCGACTCAGGGAACGTGACATTAACCATGGGCTTTATGCGGGGCAACTCAGGACAAGTATGGGTGGCATGACCAATGACATCACACAAAGCACATGGTTTTGGAGGCAAAGGAGGTGCATGGTCAGTCGGGGCCGCTTTGTCCTTTGAGGCCATTTTGCGAGCTTTGCCCTTCTTACCCAAAGCAGTCGCAACAGGAGGTGGTTCATGTTGAGGTGGTTGAGGCACTGTGACAATGAGAGAATTCAGGGGGACTGGTTGAACCAGGGTCAAAGAAAAATAAGGTTTGGGTTGGCCTAGTGGGGTAGCAGTTGGAGGATCAAGGTACCAAACTGGAGATCTGACCAAAGGGGTAATGGCTAGGTGGGATGGCTCCTAAATGGTTAAGGCATGGAGGAACCGACCCAGGAGGATAAATAGGCTCATGAGTACCAGCTAAAGGGCCAAGAGGAGGAGGTCTAAGAGGCTACATCTAAGGGCTAGGAGATGGCTCCGAAGGGCAAGGGGGGTGCTGACTAGCCGAGGCGGGCCTCTTGAGAGAGGCCCGAGACGATTGCATCATGAAAAAATTCGATGACCAGGGAATGTACCAAGCAAGGAAGATTCCTTATAGACGCTAGGTGAGACATTAGTCAAAGGGTCGACAGTTTGCTTGTTGGCCACCGAAGAGATAGTGGACTCAGGGGAGGTCTGAGACTTCGGCTCATAATACATCAACTGGTCAATGGTGACTATCTTTCGATTATGGGGGAAGGACATCTTGAGTGAACCACAGAAGGGATAGCAGACATCGCATAAGTGTAGCTACGACCCAATAGAATGTTGTAATCCAAGGGGGACTCTATAACTTCTACGTCAACACAAACCATCTTGCCTGCAAGAGTGATAGGACAATTGCGGAATAAGCTAATGGGCTTGGAGGCGTGGCCATCCCATGCTCAGAGAGTGATCGTGGAAGGAGCCAACTTAGGAGATCTAATTTTTTTTCCAAACTAAAGCAGACATCACGCAAGTGGATGCCCCCTCATCAATAATGCATTGAGAAATGTTGGTGTTCTGGATCTTGACTGGGATTTGGAAAGCGAAGGAAGCAGGGAGAGGAGGATGTTTTGATCAGTCAACATCAAATACAATCAATCGATCATCGAAAGGGTCTATAGCGCCCACGGCAGATATGAGAGCTTTTCATTGCAATGGGCACGACTGGAGGAGTTCCAACATTGAAATGGCAGCAGGGGATTGCGCCAAATCATCGACTATGCTATACGAATGGGCAGATTTTCTAGAAGTAGCATTTGACGCAATGGTCCCTTAGGGATCTTGGTACGAACCTCCACCCTAGGCTGAGGTATTTGCAAGGGACCCTTAGGTGTCGATAGAGGCTCTATAGAGACCGAAGAAGGCAGCTCAGAGATAGACGTAGCGGGAGGCTTGTTGTACTGACAGGATCGAGTCTGAAGATTGATGTCTACAGTTGAAGGTTGATCAGATTTCATCACAAGGATCTACTCATCGGGGGTACCAGACAGGAGAGGTTGGGTAACAACGTGGTAAATAGGAGGTTGGGCAAAGAGAGGAGGCATGATGTATCCTGAATACGTGCTACCGAGAGGGGAGGATATGCAAAAGGTGCTGGCCCCTTCCTGAGGAAAATCAGAGCCCATGGGAGGTTAAGCAATGACAACAAAAACATGACACAAAGGAGAAAGAGACCAACAAGGGCAAGAAGGTGTAGGATCAAGTGATTGCAATGTCGAAATAAGGGCAAGGAGGTGCAGGATCAAATGATTTCAATGTTTTAGAATCTTTTCTTGGCAGTGTTAACCAAGCCCTTTTTCACTTAGGGTGTGTGTGTAAAAGTGTGTAAATTTTAATTTTTAAACCCAGACATTTGTAGAGAAAAGAAAAAATGTGCTGTAGAGCTATAAATAAACCTGCAAATGACAGTAGATAGGCCTGCAAAATAGAAAATAAACAACTAACAGTGCAATAATCTAAACCCAAGGAGGTGGGTCTCTCAACAAGTAGTCTATAGGTGAGCAAAAAAAAACTAATCTAAACACACTAAAAAAAATGCTAATAGATCTTGGGTCAAGAGGGAGAGAGATCTAAAAGACAAAATCTGCTGGAAAGTGGTGCAGACAATAGCAATAAATCAGAGGAAAATTGTGGAACAAAGCAGTTGAGAAAGGCTATCTCCAGGAAGGAAGCAGAGTGCCCCCTAAAGGAAAACCCAAACAAGGCTAAAAGAGGATATTTCGATGGATAACAAGCCGATCTAAAGTGGATCTGAAGATGAGGTATTAGATCTGAAAAAATGGCTGAAGTCTCTGAAATTTCAGACAACATGCAACAACAAACACTCTTCCACAAAAAGTGGAGGGTACTGAAGCCCTAGGGGGCTAGGTTCCCACTTAGTTGAGCGAAATAGAATAAGTATAGGTCCAAAACAAGCGGAGACGGAGGTCAGACAACCCTGAACAGAGGCTCAGCAGAACCCAGAAAACTTTCAGAAAAATCCCCGCAGAAAGTCCAGGTCGTAGTTTTTGGCCTGTTTTCAGCAAAGGTCGCACTTTTTGGGCTGTAAAGTGTGTCCTAGAGGTCCAGGTCACAGTTTTGGTGCAGAAAAGTGTGACCTGCACTTCCGGCACTCTCGGCGGTAGGTTTCAGAAAAAATTGTCTTCTCAGCTGCGGCTGATGTCGTTTACCTGCGCAATGGGTCCGAAAGCACGTGGAAGTTAGAATTTTTATCGTTTTAGGGTTTTATGGGTTAAAAGAAACATCAAGAATAAGGAAAAAAAGGGGCTGAAGAGAAATCCTAGGGTTTGAAGCAGCTGGATATGCAAGGATCAGAAAAATGACAGCGGTCATAATGGTAAACCCGTGTGGAGTCGCTAGTTGTTAGTATGAATCTTGATTCCAAGTGTACGAAAAAAGACCACTTTATCTGTGCATAACTTACAGCCCTAACAACAGAAATGACTGCTAATATCTTCAAATCTGCAATTAGATGATCAAGACAAATGCTGCAAAAATATAGATTCATGCATTAGAAGACATTAAACGGTAGAAAAATAAGATTTACTCCATACAAGACAAGAATATATCCAATGAATATTTTTATTAATGGCACCTTGGAGGAAAACACAAGAGGGTGTTCCCTGTTCTCCTCAATGGGATAGGTTCTTGTGAGTCCTCAACACTTCAGATTTAGAACTTCTCTCTCTTGATGGTGTAGAAAACCCAGACAAAAATGGAGAAGTATGGCTATGATTATGGATCAATATCCAGACCAAGTGTTGAGATCCAGAGTGATCTTTAGGCAACAAAAGGTGACAAATGAATGGGAAAACCCTTCTATTTATAACAAAATATTGAGTTAGTCTAGATATTGGTGCATAATTAAAATATTATTAACCAAACCTAGATCTAACTTTTATGGAATATTTTATTATATTTGTTGGAGGGAAAAGGAATTTGACTTGAGTCAAATCCCTTTATTTGTAAATAATAAATAAATAAATTATTTATATATCATTTTAAGGATGCGATTAAGTAATAATAAACAAATAAATGATTTATTTATCATTTTAAGGATATGGTTGGGTAATAATCAAATAAATAATGATTTATTTAATTATTTAAGGGTGAATTAGTCATATTTAACAAAGAATATTATTTAAATAAGATTTAAATAATTATTATTTAGAAAATAATAATATAAATAATGATTTATCTAATTAATTTCCTTGTTTTGGGTTAAATATAACCAGAAATATTAATTAAACTTTTGTTTAACAAATTATTTCTTGAGGAAAATCAAACAAATGTATATTGATTTTATATTTCTTTATGGGGTTTCCTGTTTAGACCATAAACAACTTAATAAAGGTGATTTACTAAGTTATTTCATAGTGAAAGCAATTTTACTTGGAGTAAAATTGGTATTACATCGTGTACTTGGGTCCATCTAATGACAATAGGTTAGATGACCAACAAATGGTGTAACAATGTACTTACTGAAAACCTTTTGCTACCAATCGTGCCTTATATCGACTAACTTGGCCATTTGCTGCTTTCTTGGTTCAGTAAACCCACTTGCACCTAACAAGTTTACTGTTGGAAGGTAGCGGAACCAAATTCCAAGTCTGGTTCTCCATGAGAGAGTTATATTCCGACTTCAGGTTGCATGCTAGTCCAAGCCTCAAAAGGTGTTTTTCCAGTAACATATTTATGAGGAGATCTATTTTGGATGTATGAGGCACAATTGATAGCTTCAGCCCACAATTTCGACGAAAGAGATCTTGCATGCAACATGCAATTGGCCTTCTCTTTCAAAGATCGATTCTTCCTTTCAGCCACGCCATTTTGCTATGGAGTGTAAGGAACTATATGTCGCAATTGTATGCCTGATTCATTACAAAGATTCTTGATATCTTTTTTGACATATTTCATCCCATTATCTGTGCGGAGTATCTTGATGCATTTTCCAGATTGATTTTCTGCATGTGCTTTGAAAATATTTAGATGTTGAAAAACTTCAGACTTGAGTTTCAAGAAGTAAACCCAAGTGAATCCCATTTAATGATCTATAAATGACAACATATATCTTGCTTTGCTCACTCAAAGCACTAGAAATGGACCCATGAGATCACTATGTACAAGTTCCAAAGGTGAAGAGGCTCTCCATGCATGCCCCTTCTCGAACTTGTCTTGTGGATGCTTTCCAAGAGCACATCCATTACAAACACCATTTGAAAACTTAATAGTCAGAAATCCTTTGACCATCCCTTGCTTGCTAAGCTGCTACATATATCTGAAATTCATGTGCCCAAATCTCTCGTGCCAAATCCTACTTTCTTCATTTGCATGCATAAGTAGAAAAATGGAATCTGATTGAGGAACAAAATCAGAAAATGTATACAAACGAGATTGATCATTTACCTTGCTAGATGCAATCTTCAAGTTGGTTTGCATGTCATAAATTCTCATGGAATCTGAGGTAAATTCCACTTTCCTTTCGCTGCTTGTGTGTGTCATCTGATACACTGAGAGAAGATTCACAGAAAGCCTTGGAATATGCAAGACATTCTCAAAACTTCCATCTTCGAATTTCACTTTTCCTTGTCCAGCTGCTGCAACTGTAGAATTATCCCCCGTGAGAATAGGAGATCCTGAGTATGCATGTAGAGAAGAAAATGATACCTTTTAATAAGCCATATGATGTGAAGCTCCTGAATCTATGATCCATTCTTGCAGTGCAAAATGAAGAGCAATCAAAGCATGCCCATGACCTCTTGGATCTGGTGTTTTTTATCCAGAATTCTTCTTGGCATTCTCAGGAATGTGATCTCCATGATTGTGTTGTTGGAGTGTCTGCTCCATAATATCTATAGTCTCCTTCATGCATGCAGATTCAGGGTGAAAACCACGGTGGAAATTATTTCACATTGATTGCCCTTTCATTCCTTTCCTTTCCTTTGAGTTGGATGACCCATCAGGGGGTTTGGGATTTCCTCCCTTTCTTGGATCAGGGTCCTTCTTCCCTTTTCCTTTTTGATGGTCTTTGGAATTTTTATTTCCTTTTGCATGATCGCTTCTTTTCATTCTTCTTCTTTCGTAGATGGAACACCCATCAGGGGGTTTGGGATTTCCTCCCTTTCTTGGATCAGGGTCCTTCTTCCCTTTTCCTTTTTGATGGTCTTTGGAATTTTTATTTCCTTTTGCATGCACAGTAAGTGCATGCACTTTGGAATTTTTAAGTGTGCCCATTTTGATGAGCTTATCTTGCTCATGCATCAAAGACTAAATAAAAGAATCTAGTGAGGGAATCTTCCAAGTTTCACTGGTTGTAGATCTTACTGTGTGGAATGTAGAGACGAATACTGCATACTTTGGACCAAGTTTTGATAAAATGGAAAGAATCAACTAATTTTCTTGCTTGGATTTGTCGATCTCGCATCTTTTCAGCTGAAGCAACAAGGCTTTATACCTTGTGAAAAAATCTTGAATGTTCTCAAAATTTCTCGGATATAATGAGTTTAACTCATTTTCGAGAATGTGACCTTGCATTTCATCCTGTTTTCCAAAAAATCCTTCCAAAGTTTTCCATACTTCATTTGGAGTTGAACATGATTCAACATGAAATAGCAGTTTTGGAGAGATAGATAAACATAGGATGCCGAAGGCCTCATCCATGCGATTGAAATATCTTGTTTTGTACATTGCCAATGTTGGTTCAACTTTTGTTTCCATCGTTATTTGAAATAAGCCTCTACTTCTGAGATGAAGTAGAATCTTTGGCTTCCATTCGAAGTAATTATATGGAGTAAGAATTTTCAATTGTGGAAACTCCATTTTAGACTCCATTCTTTGTTGTTGCTTCAATCTTCTGAACCTGCAAATAAAAATTGTTTGTGTATTGATTACAAATCCCTACGCTTTGATACCATGTAATATTTTGAGATACAAAGATCTAGATTTGCAAAACAATGAACAAAATTGCAAGAGAAGGAAGGAATGAACAAGAATAGAGAAAAGAATGAAATTAATTCTACAATATTAGTTTTGGAATCAATACATAAAAGCAACTAAGTTAAGCTTAGTTGTACATGAAAAAACTATGGATAGTTAAAGCTAATTGAAGCTAAGTGTGCTTTATGTTCTGCTAATGTGCACACGCACCACATGCAAGCAGTAAGTTAACTAACGAAGCAAGTGCACATCGCATGCAAGAAATAAGTTAACTAACTAAGCTAAGTGCACATCACATGCAATATCTAGAGTTTAACTAAAGCTAATCTAGGTGCATGTACACCAACACAGCTAATATAGGTGCATGTACACCAATATTTTTTGAATTTATTGTCACAAAAATATAGAGAATAATAGCTTCAGTGGTGTAATTCTTGCCCAAATTCTCCACAATTTTTCGTTGAAACTCAAGTACTGATATCCTATTTTATATTCCTTATGTTTTGATGCAGACCACATAACAGGATGTGAGGTTCAAATTTATTTTTTCATATATTTTTATAGTAAAAATGATACAGATAATAATTATGATTCTACTGAAAGTTAAAAGTAACGTTAATGCAGGACGCTCACGAAAAATCTCTTTTTGATTTCTTGCAGTTATTGGGGAAACTCCTATCTATGTATGGAGAAGAGGAAATGCACTTTACAAATTTCAAAATTAACAACTTGAAGGTTGTCATTGTAACAACACTCGGTGGAATTCTAATGATCGCCTTAGGGTTAATAGTGGGTGGTGTTCTCTATCGCAATAGATTCAGGTGGAGAGAAGGTGTTGTCAAGGAAAGCGGTATGGTGGAAAGGGAACGAAATCCTTTCTTTAATGAAGGTAAATATTAGAAATATTAAATTATGATAAAAAAAATAATTATAATTGTGCTTTTACAATTATTAACTTTACTTTCAATTGGAGGATTGCAGACAGCTCAAGGATTATGGTGCCCAATCCAACAAAGTGTCGTGCCTTTACTCTAGATGAGATGATAGCTGCCCCAAAAACATTTATTCAAGAGATAGGATGAGGGGGATTTGGATCTATGTTCTATGGTAAATTACCGGAAGGAAACGAGATCGTGGTAAAAGTGTTGTCATTATTCTCCCACTAGGGAGCTGACGAGTTTATGAATGAGGTAATGCTTAAATATTACCATGTAATTCGGTTCAATTTTGATCCAATATAAGAAAGCCAGTTTTGACTACGCATGTATCTCATGAACAGGTGGATCTTCTTTCCAGAATTAATCATTGGAATTTAGTATCTTTGCTAGGCTACTGCAACGAAACCAGAGAGGTTATGCTTATCTACGAGCACATGTCAAAAGGGTCCTTGAGGGACCACCTTTATGGTAAATTTCTTTGTTGGAATATATTTTGTTTCAGTATATAGAATTGCAAGGTAACTGACAAGAATTTGGTTCTTATTTGCATTTCCAGGTCCTAGTGCAGAAAACTCCTGACTAATTTGGAGAACAAGTCTCAAAATAGTGTTAGATGCAGCACAGGGTAAATCTCTCTATCATTTAGATGTACATTATATTTGTAGAATATTGCAAACGTTCATTGTTTGAAGTATTGATTACTGTTAAGCAACATAAAGACAAATCACGGAAACCATGTATATATCTCATCTGATCGACCTGTGATTTCCATATTGTAAATGCCTGGAATACTTACACGTGGGTTACACCTCGAAGATAATTCAGAGGGACATCAAGACTGCTAACATCATATTAGATGGAAACTTGGATGGAAAAGTAGCAGATTTCGGTCTTTCAAGGATGACAATTGATGGAAAGGTACTCATGTTACCACTGCAGTGAAAGGAACGTTAGGATACCTTGATCCAAGGTAATGGTTTTTTTCTTTTTTCTTTTTTATTGTAGAGCGAATTCAACCCATTATTAAGACTACACGAAAATTTTGTAAATTTGTATTTTCGTTGTGATGAACTTTCAATTAATTATTTAGAACCACAGGTATTACAACACTCAAATGTTGATAGAAAAGAGTGATGTGTATAGTTTTGGCATGGTTCTACTAGAAATCATATGCAATAGAGCACCCATAGATCTAAAACTGGCAGAAGAGGACATAAACATAATTTGATGGGTAAGGAATCTTATCAAAATATAAATTTTGAAGAGTGCTGACAGTAGAATGTTTTGTAGGGCATGTTAAACTACATTAACAAAAATTAGGGGCGCATTTATCAGGTGGAATGCTCTTGTAGATCGAGCATGACCGAGGTAGTGGCATAGCTGAAAGAGGCTATCAAACTCGAGGACATAGCTTCTGCTTCAGTTTCAGAGGTGATTAGCATCGAAGGTAGGGATTTGGTGCAGTCGAGTAAATGCAAAGGAATGGAATGGAGTGATGACAACTCCTGTTGGAATTTCTGAACAATTCTGAACACACAGAGGAAAATAATATTCCTCTTCCACAACACAGAGATTAAAATAGAAATTGCGGACACAGAGAGATTAAAACTGCTAAACTGTTACACAAAAAAATTTCCTTCAGAACTAAGTTCTTGATTCACAAGATATACTGAGCTGCTACAAAACACAATGTTTTCTTTCTCTCTATTTTTTTTTCTTACTGCCTTCGGGCAAGAAATTTCATTACATAGACAATACAATGCTCGTGGCATATATAAAACATTACACACACACACACACACACACAGATATATATATATATATATATATATATATATCAAAATATATAACCAAAGTTAAAAACAAAATGTACCGCGGTAAATAAAATTAACCCAACGTTAAAATCTAAAACATAATGTAACAAATAAAAACATTGAATAAAAAAAAAACTTTATGCATTCACTCCATGTTCCGTGGGGTTATAATACTTTGCCAATGCCAGTTTCTTTACCCCCCTAGAGCTATCTTCATTGGTCTAGAGGAGGGTGACGTCACCTCCTCCGGTGGGTTGCCTTCACCCTTCGCAGCTCGTGCTTGCTGCCCCCTGGAATGGTGTTGTATGTGCATTAATTCAAAAACAGATGGTAGCTAGAGAATTCATTTCGGTAGGTGTTGCAGATAAAAAACATGGGGTTGAGTGCTGGGTTTCGTGGAGTGCAAATCACAACTATAGATTTGTTGCTGCGATCGTCCTTCAAACTCCCATCAACATTAATTCGTCGTCCTGTTGTTCTACTTCTCCCTGTGTCCATTTGCTGTGTGCAGGAAGTTGGAATTAATATTCCAACACTCCCCCTTAATTACAACTGTTGCATTCTTGCATACCCAGGCATTTGCTGAGATGGTTAAAAATATTCTGCGTTAATGGATTTGTGAGGATATCAGCAAATTGTTCCTTTGTCCTATAGTGTTGTAAAAAAATCTCACCATTATTAACCAGTTCTCTTATAAAATGAAAATTTTCATCAATATGCTTTGTTCTCTTATGGAAGAAAAAATTATTTGATAATGCTATTGCTGAGCTATTATCACAATAAATTGTTGTTCCCTTGTCCTATTAGTGACATAAATCTCTGAGCATTCTTCTCATCCATACTGCTTGGCATGCTGCTGCAGTCACTGCTACATATTTTGCCTCTATTTTTTATAAATAAAATATTGGTTGCTTCTTGGAAACCCATGAAATGACTCCCGATCCCAAATGAAACACATATCCAGATGTGCTCATCTTGTCATCTACACTTCCAGCCCAATCACTGTCAGTGTAACCAATCAATTTAAAATTTTCAGATGAGGAGTATGAAATACCATACCCCTTCATTCCATTCACATACCTTAGAATCCTCTTGGCTTCCTGCCAATGAGTCTCTTTTGGTGTTTCCATGAATCTGAAAATTAAACTTACAACATGCATAATATCTGGCCTAGTTATAGTCAAATACATGAGGCTGCCAATTATGCTTTTATACAATGTCGGATCGAAATTCTTGCTGTGATCTTCTTTGCTCAATTTTAACCCCATGACAGTTGGAGTTACAGCTGCCTTGTTGTTCTGCATGTTGAATCTTTTCAACGCTTCTTCAACATATTTTTCTTGGGAAATGAAAATCCCATTTTAATTTTTCTCTACTTCTATTCCAAGAAAATATCTCAAAAAACCCAAATTAGTCATTTCAAATTCACTCTTCATGACTGCTTTAAAATTAGCAATGAGATAACTTCATTGCTAGTAAAAATTAAATCATCTACATATAAACCAACAATAAGAATCTTACCATCATTTTCTTTTATGTATAGTGTGGGTTCTCCATCACGTTTCTCAAATCCATTTTCAATCAGGTAAGCATCTATCATGTTGTACCATGCTCTTGGTGCTTGCTTTAGCCCATAAAGAGCTTTCTTCAACTTGCATACTATGTGATTTTGGCCTTCAATCTCATAGCCTGGAGGTTGTTCAACATATACCTCTTATTTCAACACTCCATTCAGGAATGTAGATTTCACATCCATTTGGTAAACCTTCCATTTTTGTTGTGCTACTATGGACAACACTATTCTCACTATTTCCATTCTTGCAACCGGTGCAAAATTTTCCTCATAGTCTCTTCCTTGTTGCTGCTAGTAGCCTTTGACAACAAGTTTGGCCTTGTGCCTTTCAATCTTACCTTCAGCATTGCTTTTGGTCTTATAGACCCATTTTACTCCAATGACTTCTTTACCTCTAGGGAGGTCCACTAACTCCCATGTATTACTCTTTTCTATTGCACCAATCTCTTTGTTCATTGCTTCAATCCATTTTTCTTCTTTTACATCTTCTTCAAAACGAATTGGGTCATCACCATGATAGTACAAAGCAAATAAAGAGTTCAGACCAACATTATCATTTACCTCTCCTTGTTCATAAATCTCACTCAGATTTCTAAATCTCAGTCTTCTTGGTGTACTTGGAGTTCCACTTGAACTCGAGGGAGTTTCAGTTCCATATGGTGTGCTTGAAGAAGCACTTCCTTGATTTCTCAACGCTGTTCTATTTCCAGCTTGTGGTGTGGTTTGTTGTGCTTATGGTGGTGGAGGAGGAGCCACCACGGAAGGATTATTTGTTGTTGTCTCTTCCTCTTTTTCTTCATGAGACACACATGTCTTCACATTCACTGTTTTCTCTAAGCTTCCATCCCAAGATTCTTCTTCAAAAAATTGCACATCTCTACTTATTATTACTTTCTTGGTGGATGAATTATAGATTTTGTATGCCTTGGACTCATCACTCTTCTGTTTCAAGAAATACACCCATGTCTTTCTAGTGTAATCATCTATGAATGTCAAAACATATTTGCTGCCAGCTAAAGATGTCGTTTGCATTGGTCCACACAAATCCAAGTGAACAATTTCTAAGGGTGTCTTTTCCCTTATACTCTTCCCTACTAGAAAGCTTTCTTTGTGTTATTTTCCCAAGATGTAGCCTTCACAAAGGTTGTCCGGTTTCTCAATCAGTGATAATCCCTTTACCATTCCTTGTCTATGCAACAAGTTCAGGCCTAAAAAATTGAGATGTCCAAATCTCAAGTGCCATAACCATTTTTCATCTTTCACTTCCTCTTGAAAGACCTCTTGTGTTACAGCTGCTACATTTCTTCTTTCCTTCAAGTCTGTTCTGAGCTTGAGAGGAAACATCATGTTGCTTGTCATCTGCACCTCTGCAATGACTTTCTTGCTTGGAGGCATTTCCATGATTGTGCACACATCATATTTAAAAAATACATTATAGCCCTTGTTCACAAGTTGTCCAATGCTTAGTAGGTTACATTTCAGGCGAGGTACATAATATACATCTAGCACATATTTCTATTCTCCTTTCCTTGTGAGTATTGATACTCTTCCTTTTCCCTTGACAAAGACTTTTCTATCAGTTTGCGTTGTCACTTCAAACTTCACATTTTCATCGAGATTGGAAAACATTGCTATGTTTCCAGTCATGTGGTTACTGCAACCTGAGTCTAAGAACCATACATCATCTTGTCTATCTTGTGCTACATTACATGTTAATAGCACATTATTATAGTTCTTTTCTTATTTTGTAAAATTAACATTCTGCCTATTATTCATGTCATTTTTATTTTTCCTACATTCATTGGCATAGTGCCCATATTTCTTGCAATAATGACATTGGACTTGGGATTTATCATACCTTTGTCCATGAGCTTGATATTGGCTTGATCCTTGATTCTGGTTCTAATTGCTGCCCCTTCCACTCGTGCTTGCAGGGTTGTTTCTTCCTCTATTTTGGCTTCTGCCTCTTCCTCTGTTGTTTTCTCTGCCTTGACCTCTGCCTCGGCCAAAATACATTTTAGTCTTGAAAGCTTGTTCCAATGAGGAATCTATTCCTCTGTTCAGTATGTGTTCACGCGACATCAGGGATGCACTAAGCTTATCCACTGTAAATAGTGAGAGATCCTTTGTCTCTTCTATTGCCACCACTATGGCATCAAATCTTAAGGGTAGACTTCTCAATATTTTCTCCACTATTCTTCTTTCTTCAAGTGTCTCTCCATGAGACCTTATCTAAGTAACCAACCCAATAACATGAGTGAAGAATGAATCTATAGTTTCAGACTCTTTCATACAGAGAGTTTCAAAATCTTTCCTTAGCATTTGCAACTTTGCTGTCTTCACCTTCTCCATGCCTTGATAGGTTGTTTTAAGAATATCTCATTCCTCCTTATACTTTGTTGTTGTTGCAATCCTTGGGAAAATACTCTCGTGCACTGATTGAAAGAGATAGAAGAGGGCTTTGGAGTCCTTCTTCATATTATCTCTTAAAAAGTCTCTCTCTGTTGTTGTCAAAGCAGCCAGCACTGTTGCATCTGCTGGTTCTGGGTAGCCATTCTCAACTAGCTCCCATATGTCCTGTGAAGCAAACATGGCTCTCATCGTGATTGCCCAATATTCATGGTTCTTCTCATTAAACTGTGGAAGTTGGGGATTCATCAAGCTAGTTTCTGCTGCTGGCATCGTCTCTATGCAAACACGGAAATTTTCTTGACTGTGTTAAAAAAAAGCGAAACAATCAAACTCTTTTGACTATGTAAATAAACAGAAGCATTCTCTCCGCTAGAGAAATCCGCTTCAACAAACTTCTTACTGCTTCTACAGTGAAAAGTGATCTCTGCTTCATTCACTGAGCACCTAGACTAGCTCTGATACCATGTTGGAATTTCTGAACAATTCCAAACACATAGAGGAAAATAAAATTCCTCTTCCACAACACAAAGATTAAAATAAAAACTGCGGACACAGAGAGATTAAAACTGCTAAACTGTTACACAAAAAAATTTCCTTTAGAACTAAGGTCTTGTTTCACAAGATGTATTGAGCTGCTACAAAACACAACGTTTTCTTTCTCTCTATTTTTTTTCTTTCTGCCTTCAGGCAAGAAATTTCATTACACAGACAATACAATGCTCATGGCATATATAAAACATTATATATATATATATATATATATATATATATATATATATATATATATATATTATAAATATTTCATATTTATAATATATATCAAAATATATAACCAAATTTAAAAACAAAATGTACTGTGGTAAATAAAACTAACCCAATGTTAAAACTATAAAACATAATGTGGCAAATAAAAACATTAAAATAAAAAAAAATTATGCATTCACTCCATGTTCCGTGGGGTTATAATACTTTGCCAACGCCAGTTTTTTTACCCCCTGGAGCTATCTTCATTGGTCTCGAGGAGGGTGACATCACCTCCTCCGGTGGGTTGCCTTCACCCTTCACAACTTATGCTTGCTACCCCCAGAATGGTGCTAGCTGTGCATTAATTCAAAAACAAATGGTAGCTGGAGAATTAATTTCAATAGGTGTTGCGGATAAAAAACATGGGGTTTAGTGTTGGGTTTCATGGAGTGCCAATTGCAACTGGAGATTTGCTGTTGCATTCGTCCTTCAAACTCCCATAAACATTAATTTGTCATCCTGTTGTTCTACTTCTACCTACATCCATTTGCTGTGTGCGGGAAGTTGGAATTAATATTCCAATAGCTCCAACGTTCCACTAGAATAAGGAAGATAATTAGCACGTTATGTATATGGATTGAAGGATAGGGGTGAGCCACCATAATCTAATGCTTATGATTCAAGGATGATAATCATGCTTTTATGAAAATAGAAATTGGAGAATATGGATCAGAATACTTTGTTGACTTCCATGTTAAAAAAAATATAAATGGTATGAATTTTTGCCACCGCCAAATTCTAAATATTTGTAATTTGTACAAAGTACATTCCACGTAATCAGTACAAAAAACTATCTTTCGTATTTAATCCACTTGCAAAATTGTGTTGATTCCCCCACATAAACTCGCACACATGGATATTTGTCAAAATACAATTTGAAACACTGTGATTACACATATTCCAATTTTCTATTGGCAATGATTTTTAACATCGTGGGAAATTGGGGAGCCTTATTTCTTGGACTATCCGTGTGGCATATACTATTCATTTTTAGATTTAAATTAATTTTTGGATAGCTCAGAAAATTAGATTTACCATGGAAAATCTATAATATCCCAGTTCATAAATTAGGATAATCATTTTTGGCTACTATTTGTATGCAGGTTGACTCATCATAGTTATTCAATGAAAACCAAGTTACTTGGAATAAGCCGTTGATGATCAATAAGAGGCAGGTTTTCACTCCTGTCAGATGCCTCTAACCTGTTTCCTTACTTGTTTCCTTACTTCAGAGGAAAACTGCTCTTAACCAAACAAAAGTAATTTTAAGACATACTTCAAACCTTAAAACACAAATGTAATACTCAGAAAAATATAATATTTATAAAATACAAAATAATATTATATAAATATAACCCTTTAATAAGCTACAGTCTATTTGTTAAATGATTTAGAGATTTTGTTGATTTAATTTGTTCATAATTATGCAATATTTTATTTTTTTAAATTTCCAATTGTAAATTCCAACTCATTCAAAAGTTTTCGAATGCTAAATCCATACACAGATGGATATAACCTCGCAACTCGTTTTACCTATTAAGATTCCGACAAATAAAGACAAAGAGTTTACAGAGGTTTATGCAATGTTCTATGTCTTTGATAAACGAAAATGGCCACACTCTGCATTTCTGTTGTCGTCTGGTCTTTATGCATTAGTAGAGGTGTTTGGTATGGAGATTAATCCATGTTTCTGTAGCCACCCCACCCTTGTATGCCATAGGCCCAACACTGTAAAATTTCTTTGCTTAAATATGTGGGTTTTACAGTCATTTCTAAGTATGATTAGGACTTTCTCAGGTAAACTCATGAAAGGTACGTTAGCAACTTAGAAAACCTTTCAAAAGCATCAGAGTTGAGAGACCTGTCTGCATTCTAGGAAGTATAGGAGGTTAAGCAGCATGCATTACTGTGTCGATAGTCCAACCAAGTTTTTCCTTAAATATTTCTGCGCACCTGGCGGGATTGGGAAATCAAATCAAGATTTTGTTTATTCTTTGCTTCTGTTACAGAACCAATGGGTTAATTTGGGCTTTGCTTCTCATCTGGTTGCTACGGGAAAAAGGTTGCCACCCCAATATTGCAGGCATATTTGTATTTCCCTTAATTTACCTTTTTTGTTAAATCAAGAATGGATAAACCTAGTCCATGTTGATAACCCCGACTCTGCGAAGCAATGTTTCGTTGCCCAGATTATTATGAATCCAGTGGCACTTCATACTGACTCTATGCTTCATGTAGTTGATTCCTTTCACTCCATAGGACTGTGTCTCCTGTCGATAACAGAACTTTCCAGCCAAGCCAGAATGGTGGAAGGTCAAACTAGCAATCGGAAAAAAGTAGGGAGAGGCAGGAAGTTTCAAGAAACTCAGACAGTAGGCCCAAGTAAAAGAGGCTAAAAGAGTAATAAGAAACTTCTCGAAAATATTGCAGATATATATGACTCAGGGAATCCAGCTCATATCAGAAAGACTATACAGGGATGGGAGAGGCAAAGTGATGCTGAAGACGAAGATAACAAAGAGAAAAAGGTTAGAATGGACTTTATTTCCAACCCAGGAAATACAAGAGGCACGGTCTCTCTCTTTCAGCAATCAATCAAAACATAATGGAAATTGAAATGTGTATTAGCAAAGGCAATGGCAAGCATGCAAGAAAAGAAAACTAGTTCCTTAGTGCTCTTTGAACTCCAATAGATCAAGCAGGAAATTCAGGAAATGGCAAAGGCACAGATCCAGGCATCTGATCACATTGGGAGGTATGAGCAGCAGCTCCAAAGAATGTAGCAAGCAGAAATACCAGGATCCAATGCAAAGGACCCAACACCTGTGGACTCTTTTGATGGATAACGTCTTTCTGGTTATAGTTTGTTATGTTTTTTGTAGATAATACTTATAGTATCTGTTTCATTTGCAACTTTTATGGACATAGTAATGTGGTTAAAGTTGTAAGTAGAAGGAAAAAATATCAACTTTGGTTGGCTTTCAACTCTTTGAGGTAGCCAACAAACCTAGTTTCCTTCGGGCAGGTTGAGGCAACCATATACAGTAGAATTTGTATAGCAACTTGCTCTTTTAAAAATAGAAAATAGAAAGGTACTACAAAATTTACAAAAAGAAAATACACAGATGGAGAAAATTTATACAACAAAAATCAAAATTTGAAAAAAAAATCACAATTGCATTTTCAACTCACTTTACATCAAAATAGCGTAGCTTATCGTAGGGTGGAATAAGGGTATTTATTATTTTATAATGTACATAGATGTTTATATGTAGATAGTGTATATTACATTGATCTATGTATATTACCTTTGCCCAGTCAGCTCAGAGTAATTCAATTTTTGCTTAATGAGGGAGATATTAATTAGGATAATTTTTGTCTTTATATTTTAGGATATGGAGTTGGTTAAATGATAAATGTATATTTTTATTTAACTGTCTAAATTGCGAAGAAGATGAAAAGTTTGTATATTTTGAAATAGAAAATTTTATGTTTTTTAATAATTATTATTTTTTAAATTTTTATTATGAATCTTTACAATTAACAACAATCATTTATAAATAAAAATGAGGTAAGCGTTACAGATTTCTGCTTTTGAATGTCCAAGATGGATGCAATTCTTTTTAATGGTTGTTTTCTCGGTTTAACGTTAACGACAAAGTGACGAGACTTTTTCCACTGTGCTCTTTCGCGTGGACATTCCAGGCCAGATCTCTTATATGTTTCAGTAGTCAACTAGGCTGTGAAGAGAAGATTTTTGTGTAGTCATAAAACAACTCACAAAATAATTTTAAAATATAGGTAAGATTAAGAAAAATTTTGGCCGAAATTAAAAATTTAGGTTACAACTGTTAAAAGCTTTTTTAAAATTTTTAGTGTTACAAAGATTTACCATAAAAAAAACAATTCAAATTCTCAAAAAATATCCTCCAGGCTATTTCTCCAAGATATTTTGATTTTGTTGTGTCTATAGACAACTCCTAAAATTTGAGAGTTTTGTTGGATACGCTGCGACCATGCACTCATGGAGTCATGACATATCTACCACATGTAAGACGGCTTATGATTCTCTTTATTTTTGGAGCATCGATCACTTTTCTATTTTATTTTTTTTAATCACATATTTATGAGTTCTCTATTCAATCTATTCATTTTTATTTACATCAAAACCATACCTCTTTGAAAATATTTTCCTTTGTTACACAACACTCCTTATGATCTATATGCTACCTATCAATTGAATTAGTATTATCTACTTAAAAAAAACTTTAGGATATGCCATTATGTTGATGAAATAAAGATGCATCCCTTGTATGTGTGTATTTATGAGTATTTATGCTTCTAGCGACGGTCATAACACCCTGTTCGAAGGTAGAGAAATAAAACTTATGTGTTTCTTGCTATACATTTTTTTGATAATAGATCAACTATCTTGTTTTTCTCTCTATAAATATGTTCAAAATTTACTTAATGGAAGGTCTTTACCAGTGTTTTAATGTGTTTCATCCAGTTGATTATGATAGGTGGACTAAAATTGTTCTATCCCTTCACCCAATCTATAATGCCCTTGGCATCGCCATAAATCTGTATTTGTTCTATTCTAAGCCATTTGGCTACAATCAGTAATCCCCACAGTGCAATGACTTCAACTCTACTATTTGTACCCTTCCTACTTCCCCACCAGAAGTGGTAGAATTTGTTAGACTCAATATATATTGCTGCTCCACATCCACATTTTCTCCTAGTACATGCACCATAAAAAAATCCCACGTGAAATGTTTTCCATATATCTCTCGATTTGAATTTTATGTAGCCTTTACTTCCCTTCGTTGGCCCTATTTCATTGAAGTAGGCCATTGTCTTAATAATATCTGCACAGGATCTTCACTCCTTTTTAATAAAAAATAATAGCATTACGTATCCACCATATGGATCATAAGATGTACAATGGTAACACTCTGAATCTATGGTCTTTGATCCACAACCGAAGGCATGTGTACAAAGACTAGTAGTGTCCCATCAGAGCTATATTGAAATAATCTAGCATCCCATCCCATAGCGCCTTCACGTAAGGGTAATATAGAAAGAGATGATTTCTATCTTCCTCTCCCTTCATACACATAAGACAAATGCTCGGTCCAGAAAATCCTCGCATTTGAAGGTTATTCCATGTCAATATTCGATTATGATGGTCATCCAACTAATTTTTTTTATTTTATATGGAAGATTCCATTT
The DNA here is from genome assembly GCA_034641835.2 of Pinus albicaulis. Lineage (NCBI taxonomy): Eukaryota > Viridiplantae > Streptophyta > Pinopsida > Pinales > Pinaceae > Pinus > Pinus albicaulis. The sequence goes on along the minus strand of JAXQQM020076046.1, from coordinate 35,672 downwards.
CCAAATGACTTAAAAATGTGTTGGAAAATAAAGATCCCTCTCCTTCTTAGGAAAACTCATATATATGTCTTTAACCATCAAATTATCTATTTTGAGGATGCCTCCCCATGACATATGATCCTCTTTGTCACTAAACGAGATACATGCATTTTAGAGATTTGTGATATAATTCTCCCATTCATCAGAATATTTTTTAGGCAACTCCAAGTCCTCTGCCTTATACCATGCCTGTAGATCCATATGCTATAGCGTGTGATGTAATATCTGGTTGAGATGTAGAATCTCTTTTCCATGTATGTGATTGAGAAGTTGGGCAGATAAAGAGTGATTCCTGTTCATACTGATTATTGCATCTAGACCAATATTGATCATAGATCTGTTACCAACTGTCAAATGCACATCTCCCATGACATATTGCAGTACATAAAGCATGCTTCTCCATATGGAAGACACCTGAGATTTTTTCTTGAATCCTGGCCCCATTGGTAATCCATGAAGCGAATGTTTGTCCATACATGTATTTATCCTTGATGGTACATGACCATATGCCTGCTCTAGAAACAACCCTCCACATATTTTTAATGATTAGTGTCATATTGAAAGAACCTGTATCTATGATTCCCCAACCTCTGTCTTCTATAGGCCTAGAAATTTGAGACCATTGCACTAGATGAATCTTATTTGTCTTCACTCCATTATGGGTCCCTGTCTAAATGAAATGCCCCATGATGGATTGTATCCTTTGAATAATGTCACAGGGTAAAAGAAAAAGATGCATCCAATATACAGATAGATTCTACGACATTGATTTCATCATAATCAATCTTCCCACCATTGATAGCCATTTGTGTTTCTAGAAATCTAGTATATTTTTGACTTTTCAATCATCCATTCCCAGTCCTTCATTCAATATCCACATGGTTTCAACCTGAAACCCAAATATATGATACAATCGTCAATATGATTTGATGTTACACCAAAATTCTCACATAATTCCATCATCATTTCTTCCTCTCTGCCATTATGTATTAATTTAGACTTTGTGTCGTTCATATAAATTCCTGAAGTATCCCCAAAAGTTTTGATGATTTTATGAATCATGGATCATTTGTCGAGATGTATGCCCTTCAAATAATAGATCTTCGACAAACATTAAATGGGTTACCTTCTGATGTTTGGAAACTCTAACCCCTCTGATTAGGCCTTTGGCCCTTTTTTCCCTCATTTTCCAACTCAATGTATCAAATTCAGAAGGAAAAGTAAGGGATACATAGCACATCCTTGCCTCAAACCCCTGAATGTCGAGAATAATTTAGTGGGAAATCCATTTATAATCACAACAAAGTTTGTAGATTTTATGCACCCCATGATCCATCAAGTATTCAGAGGACTCACACCCATTTTAATCAAGATCAACATCAGAAATTCCCACTCAATACAATCATAAGCCTTAATCAAGTCCACCTTGAGGAGACAAGATTTATGACTGTTGGAATTAATGGAGTGGAGCATCTCTTGTGCAATACCAATGGAATCTTGTATTTTTCTTCCCTCCTTCAATCCAAATTGTTCTTGTGTGATATTTTTTTACAGAATCGGTTTAACTCTTCACGCAATCAGTTTGGATATCATTTTCTAAACCAGATTACAAAGGGATATTGGACTGAATCTACAAATGTCGTTGGATTCTTCTTCTTAGGGATCAACACAAGAAATGTGGCATTGATGGCCCCCGTAATATATCCCCTGTTCCTAATTTCCTCATCCACCTCCAGCAAATCTGGCAGCATCAGTCCTTGAAGAAAGTGAATAGTTCAATCACTCATCCATCTAGACCTTGAATCTCATCCTTTGCACAATCATTCAAGGTTGCAATCAGTTCATCACTAGTAATTTATTGTCCCATATTCTCATTATCCTCTTGGGAAATCTATTCTCATTATCCTCCTGGGAAATCATATTAGAAACCTAAGAAATAAATTCTTCTTGATCAATATACCCATGGTTCTTTGCCATAAAGTGCCCCTTGAAGTATGAAATAGCTCCCTGTTCCACTCAATGTTATGTATTGAAAGCATTCCCTTATGAATCCCAGATATTACAAATAGAATTTTGTTTTTTCCTTAGATTAAACTTCCTATGAAAGTATTTGGTATTTTTGTCACCCACACTTATCTATTTTAGCTAACTTTTCTAACGAATATCTTCTTCCCGTGCCTTTAAAATAATGTTCCTTTGGCCCTCCATCTCGGTAATATTATCTCGATAAGACTCCAAGAAATAAAGAGGATCCTCTGGGTCATTAAGAGCCTTAGTTTGTTTTCAATCTCCAATAAGAGTTCCATTTCTTCCCCATTCTTACCTTTAATCCATAAACTTGCCTTGGATTTCAAGATTTTTAATTTTTGGCTTATGATGACCATACGGGACCGAGAATGAGGGGAAATAAGATTATTCCACACCTTGTATACATAAGACTTGAAATCATCCATTTGCAGCCACTGAGGGTTGAATTTGAAAGGATGAGACCTACGTGCCTCCACCCATTTCCAGGCAAGAAATATCTGCATATGGTCTGATATATACATATGAATAATGAGAGATTCAACCTCCACCATATTATTGAATAGATTTTGACTAAATAAAAATTGTTCTAGTCTCATGGAAATACCCTCCCGTCTAGACTATCCATTCTTCCAAGTGGGTGCCAAATGATCTAAAACAACATCAATTAAAGTGTTGGCCTCCAACAACCCTTTGATGAAGGTTGATAGGGTATCTTCACTAGCCTTGATTCCCCATATTTACTTCAATCCTATGGAAAAATTTAGGTCCGCCACCATAATCAATGAACTGAGACTTGAGATTCCAGAATTTACCACACAATTCCAATAGCTTCTACAACCTGAATATAGAGCATATGAGTTGATAATTTTGATCCTAATACTCGACCCCGACATGTATCTAGTTAAAAGAATACCTACACATGTGGAAAGCCTTCAGATCAAAATGCATGGGGTTCCACATCACTCCCAACCTTCCTGATAAGCCATACACATCAGTAGCACAAACATACTAGTTAGTGCAGATCTTTAACATGCCCCCCCCATGCTTTGTCACAATCCACCATAGTTTCTTGTAAAACAATCATAAACCACTGATAGACTCTGATAATACCCCGAAGGGAGCTGATTTTAGGGCTAGCTCCCAATCCCCGGATATTAAAAGAAATAATGATCATGGAGGCACACTAAGAGCATGTGTATCCCCTCTAAGGACCTGAGTTTCGTCAAAATCAGAAATAATAATGGTACCTACAGTATAGGCCACATCGATGGATAAATGAGAATTAGGAGGCTCTTGACAGGGGGAAAGAAAAATATCCAGTAGGCTACAATCAGAAACATTTATATACCTCGACTGGCGTTTCTTCCGGTGGCTTACATTATGAAATGCAAGCTTACTCCGAGAATCCATCGAAGGCTTAAAGAAATACCTCTTGATGAAAAGAGGCTCCATATCCTCGATTGAACACAACAACACAGTTAATTCATGGTCAGGAGAGAGGGAAAGGGAAGGGTCAACACCCCTAATGATAATAGGCAAACCATGGCCAAAAGAATCATGGGAGCTACCAGAAATAAAGGAATGCTCACAAGCGATCTCATCAGCACAAGGATGGTGAGAAGGTAATGGGGAGTCCGGACGCAACAAAAGTGGGGAATCTAAGGCCATAGACTTCGATACAGGAACAACTATGCCCTCTTTGACCCTATGGGAATGTAGGCCGAACCTTATATATTTCATAAATGATTTTACCTAATTATTAATTTATTTATGCATTTTCTATTTTATTTAGTAAACGAGTGATTTTGTGAATGTTTCGACTTTCGTCATTTTCTATATTCTATTTGGTAAATTTTTTCTTATGATATTAATAGATAGATATATGTAAGCTTTTTAAGTTCAAGCTCATGCTTTTTATTTTTATTGATTATTATATTAACGGCCTAGCTATGCAAATAAAGATAAAAATATGGGAATCATTTGAGATATGGTATGGTGTTCTATATGGAACCCGAACCTAATCACCTTTTTAAATATATTTAGTTCAAATAGAAATAAAGATATGGGATTCCTTTGAAATAGGGTATAGTGTTTTATAGCATCTTATTTAAAATTTAGTACTATAAAAAATTATCTTAAAAGTTATTTTTATGGGTTAATACTTATTAAGATGCATTAAAAGTTCTTAAATAAAATAGGAAAAAGAGTGAAAAGTGACTGATAAGGAAGAGACCATTTCACCGGAAATATAATTTTAAGAATAATATGACAATTTAGATCTAGTTGGAAATGAAAAATGAGATCTCCAAACTTAGACACTGCTTTTAGTTGTTAGCTATTTTAAGAATTTTTTTTGGGGGTAATAAATGTGTTGCGAAGGGTGTGGTGAATTATTTGTAACATTAAGTATTTCTTGTGAAATCAAATGGATTGAGAGGCAAAACATATTATATTAGTTTTAGATTGATTTGTGATGTGTAATGTTTAATAATAATAATAAAAATAATAAAATGATATTAATATATGAGTAAATAAATAATGAATAAAAGGTATAAGAATAATAGTAAATAAATAATAAATAATGAAGAAAATATAATAAAAATAAATAAATAAAATAGTAAATAATAAATTGAAGTTCTAAATAAATATCTATAAAAGTAAACTATAAAAATAGTGAGAATAAGTAAAGTTAACAAAAAGTAAAAATGAATAAAATGAGAGAGTTAAATTAAGAAAAATATTGAATTAAGTATAACTTAAAAAAAAAAAAATTCAAAGTGGCATGTTGACACACCGATTGTTTGCATGCAGATCCCTTTCCAATATATTTCCATTTTTCGAATAGTTTGTTCTATTTAATGGACAAAAAAGGGGATGAGAAATATTATTAATTCCTTTGGAAGGAAAGTATTGTGAGATAAAAGATACCCTAGAAGTAATAGTTGACTGAGGGTTCGAGAGTGGCAGTTGTAGAAAGATTATGTGTAGCTGAGCTTATGGTTGGGTGGGGAGTTGTCCCCAAAACTAAACATCACAAGTAAGAATATGTTCAAACTCAAAAACTATATGTAATATTACACATACCCATATAACAAATATGACACTTTATTCTCTATTATAATTTTAAATTAATTCATATAGTTTTTTTCCCTGCATACCATGCAATAGTTGGTTGACCTTTGAGACATAGAATGAAAAAAACAATATATTTGGAGAAAGATGGAATCTGGAGAAAGATGGAATCAAGATTAAATGAAACGACGAGAAAATCATCATTCCTCTAGATCCCCGGGAAGGGAAACCATGGGTTGAAGCCTGTCATGAAGAAACTGAAATAAGAAGACTTTAACAGATATTACATGAGGACTGTGATAATGTTGAACCAAATGATTTTCGCGAAATTCTGACCAAATCACCATTATCCATCAGACAAAACTCCGACACAAGGCTATACGAAGGGAAAGTTGAGAATTACGAATCTAAAGCTAAAGAATGTTCATCAACAGAATTCATTCTGATGTCAAAGATTTAACCGTGCTACTACATTAAAGTATTACTTATCATAAAAGAAAAGAAATGTTGGGGAACACCATCTCTTCTTCTGACATATTTAATCCCTGAATCTAGAAACACCATTTGATTCAAAGAAATAATGTCATATGTTAATCATATAGAACAAGTATCAACAACTATTGGAGAAGAAAGAAGAATGCAAAGTCTAGTTTAAAATTTCACAGGTCAAGCAGTGAGATGGTGGGACACCCATTCATCTCATCTTCAAACATGGAAAACCATAGTGGCATACTTCATCGAATGTTTTGGAGGGAGAAATTTATCTGCAAAGGAAAATATACCCATTTTTAGTGTCAGACAAGACACCGTTATTCACATTAAAAACTGCGAGTCTAAATGGAGAAAAAATGGTTATAGAGATGAGTGAGTTGGGCCACATATGTTCCAAAAAACCCTAGAATACCTACCAAATAAATGGTACAAAATAGAATAAGTGTGACGTCAATCATTGGAATGGAAAAACTAAGAGATAATTTCATAAAAAAAAATTGAGTTCAAACCAAAGGAGCCACATTTAAAGTATGCAGTTCATAAAATCAAAGAATTTGTCAAAGAAAAACCAACCAACCATCAAAAATTACCAGTCGATACTTTATCAACCTACAATTACATGTCATGTATGTCAAATTAGAAAATGGCCAATCACATATAAAAGGAGGAAACACTTATCATTCGTCAAATGTTTTTCTTAAGGAAAAATGATCCTAGTAAATGCCTAGGAATCACAAAAGAATAAAATTAGTATACAAAGTCAATAAAAAAGAAGTCGATAAAATAGAAAAATTAGACTTTCCTTCAGCTTGTCAAGAAATAAAAATCGGGGAAAAACAACTTGATGAATTAAACGAAGCCAACTAGATGGATGCATAAATTAAAATACGTGAAGTCGACATACCAAACGATGACCGACCAAAGATTGTCTGACTTGGCGATTACTAGTCAGACAAGCATATTATGAAATTCATTGACCTAGTTAAATAATACCATGACATATTCATCATTTTTACAAAGATCTGAAGAAACTCATCAAGGAAATGCGAGAAATGAAAATTAATCTCATCCTAGGAGTAAATTCGATAAAGAAGAGACCATATAAGCTTGTTAACAAGTATAAACCTATCGTTCAAAAATAAATAAAGGGGATGTTTGCTACTGGTATCATCTACCATATAGAAACATCAGAATGGGCAAGCCCTGTGGTCATCCACCCTAAAAAGCACATCCAACCAGTTTGCGTATTTGTGTCAACTACCGTTGGCTAAACAAATTAACAGTTATTGATCAATTTCTGACTCCCTTCGCTGATGAAATTATCAATGAAGTCACAGGGAATGAATGCTACTTATTCACAGATGGTTTCTTAGGTTACGACCAAGTACCCATTATGGAAGAAGAAATAGAAAAAATGGAATTTGTTGCTAAATTTGGTTCCTTTTCCTAAAAGGTAATGCCATTTGGATTGAAAAATGTACCAACAATATTCTCAACGATTGTCGTCAAAGTTTTCCAGGAATACATTTATAAAGCGACAACAATGTGTTTTTATGACTGGATAGTGTACACACTAATAAAATATCAGCGACAATGGTTAAGGCTAAGTCTTGAAAGATTCTGACTAATACATTTATCACTAAATATTAAAAAGTGCAACTTTTCCACTCCAATCGGAATATTATTGGGCCATGTGGTCTTGAAGGATGGGATTAAAGTAGATATGGAAAAAATCAAGGTAATATTAGATTTAAAGCCACGTGTCAATTAAAAAAAAAAATTGGGACACACCAGATATTATAAGCGATTAACTAGGAATTACTTTGACATCACATTCCTGATAAAAAAAAAATTAAAGAAATATGTTCCATTTATTTGGTCTAATGAATGCTATTAGTCATTTCAACTATTAAAAAATAAATTAGTTGAAGCACCAATCCTTAAGTTTCCTGGCTGGTCAAAATAAATCCATGTACATTTCGATGAATTGAATGTAGTAGTAAGAGCAGTTCTAGCACAACCTAATGATGAATTGATGACCATCCAAACACCTATGCTAGTCAAAAACTCAACAATGCCGAAAGAAACTACTTGACGAATGAGTGTGAAGCCATAGCAATGATTTTTTCCTTACGAAAGTTTCAACATTATCTCCTCACAAACCCTTTCATATTTTACATGGATCATCATGCATTAAAATATCTCGTAAACAAATGAGTTCATCAAGGACGAGTTTGTCAATGGCTATTATTATTTCATGAGTTTGAATTAGAAGTCATTGTTCAACCATGTAAAAACAATGTCGGCCCTGATCATTTATCCCGACTATAATATCAAGAGAAGTTGACTGAAATTGATTACAATATTCCTAATGCATATTTATTCAAAGTCGAAGCACTCCCTTTGGATCTTGCTGAAACTGGATAACTTTTGCACACAGGTTCCTTACCTAAAGGGCTATTGGGAAAGAAGAAGAATACACTTGCAATCAAAGCAACACCATTCACATTACTAAATGGAAAATTATATAAGCTTGGAATCGATGTACTTCGAAGATGTGTCTTAGAACATGAAAGTGAAGGAATCATCGATGAAGCACACAAAGGGGGAGTTAGAGGTCACTTTCAAGGGGAAACAACTACATGAAAGATATTACAAACAAGATTATGGTGGTTGACATTTTTTCGTGACTTCCAACAGTGTGTACATAAATGTGACATATGCCAAAGATTCTAATGACCATTACCAAACCATCAAATGCCACTACATTCATTTGTCCGTTCACTACCTTTTTGAGATTTGGGTGATCGAATTTTTCGTCCCATTTCCCAAAAGAAAAAAACAAATCAGAGAAAAATATGTAATGACAATAGCTAAATGTCGAATGAAATAGGAAGAAATGGATCCATTTGAGTCTTGTACTAAAGAAGTAGCAACGAAGTTCATATACGAAAATATAATAACATGATTTGGTTGCACTATGATTCTCATCAGTGATAGAGTGACACATTTTGTTAATGGTATGATTCATGTATTAACGAAGAACAATATGATTGAACACCGCAAGACTACCACGTATCACCCACAAGAAAAAGGTGTTGTTGAATCCCTCAATAAAATCTTACATAAATTGCTAACAAAGCTATGCAATATAGATAGATAGGATTGAGATGACAAGGTTCTAGCCATTTTATGGGCTTATCACACATCATACAAGTAGTCGACAAGATCGACACTATTCAAACTTGGTTACATTCAGGAAGTGGTTGTACCATTTCATTGTTCGAAAAATGCACAGAGTGTATCATCTATATTAACATAAAATAAAAAACTACAAATAGAATGACTTCAAAAATTACATCAGCTAGAGGAAGATGGACTCTATGCTCTCTATCATCAACAAATTAATAAATAACAACAAAAAGCATGGCACGACGGGAACCTACAAGCTAATAATCTCCAAATTGGAAGCTTAGTTTTATTCTAGGATAGTTGAGCAAAAGGAAAGCCATAGAAGCTTGAAATTGTATGGTTAGGACCCTTCGTCATAAAGGATATTCGACCTTCTGGAATTGTTCAATTGAAAACACTGCAAAGGCCCATTTTCAAGTCACTTGTTAATGGTTCCCACCTTAAAAGATATCTTTATTAGTAACACTTAGCATAGAGTACTCCTTAGTGACAAGCTAAGTGACTATTTATAAAAATAAATAAATTAAATGATTAAAATTATCAAGCTGTTAAATCTTCTTTCTTTGTTAAGTGAAAATTAGTAAGTTATTTAAAAGTAGTTATAATTTAGCGTTAAAAATAATCAATATAACAGTGAGAGACTCAATAAAAGAACAAAAGAACTAATTAAGCAGGAAGGCTCAATAATGAGATGGAATGAGAGCTCGGCCTTCAAAATCTCCTAAGAGAAAAGAAAAATTTGGATCGACACTAGTCTAAAGACAAGTAAGCGACATGACGGAGAGAAAGAAGTTGACCTAAATATGGAATGAGAGCTCGGCCTTCAAAATCTCCTAAGAGAAAAGCAAAATATGGATCAACACTAGTCTAAACACAAGTAAGGGACATGACAGAGAGAAATAAGTTCAACTAAATCACGAAATAACCATCCGACAAAACAAATCCATAAAGCACGATTTGACAAAATAGAGAACCAAGGAAAGAGCATTTGCCATCTATTGAAAGGAAGTTCCATAAAACTAGCCGCTAATAAATACTAAGCATGCGACTGTGACAACATGTCACATGAAAGAAAAAATGCGAGATTTAAAAATTAGAGCAATCGATTGTACATTTCTTATCGTGACATGTCATAGACTTCGTAAAAACTCCTGCAAAAACTCCTTTCTCTCTGGCACTCAAAGTTTACACACCTTTTAATCTATAGTTTATGATGTATATGGAAATTTCCTTAAATAGATGAAATTTTACTCAGGCTCTTACGATAATATGACAAAATAAGAAAAAGAAAAAGAAATAAAAATTTAATAAAATATCAATCTAAAAAAATTATTAACTTGATAATACCTTATTCATAAAATAAATACAATTTACCATTATTAACTTAATAATACCTTATTCATAAAATGTGTACCTGATTATACAAGTAAGAAATTTAAAAGAACTCTATATGAACTAATCAACATAAAACTCAAGCATTGAACTTTTCTAAAAATTTGTAGATAACGATGAACTCTAAAAATAAAAATTTACCGCCAAATCCAAAAATTTATTTACAAACACATATTACTTTTACTGATTGTCAGAAAAGTTAAAGTTAAAAGGATATAAGAATTACTTACAAGGACAGAGGATTCCTGCTAATTGTGAGGAAAGTTAGAAGTTGAGAGGATATAGGGGAGAGTTGTCTAATGTTGTGCAGGGACCAGTAATTGTTATAGTACTGGTCCCATCAACCCACCAAAAATAGACATATATGCAACCAATAATTAAACATAATAAAATAACATGAAGTTCAAATATATATTAAATTATGTTCAAAATTTCCCAAGTCATTGACTAGGCCCACGTGTGTCCATAAATAACCCACAACTGTCCATAAATATCTTAATAAGTATCAAGATTACAAATCCCAACATTTAAACTAGAAAACTCATAAAACCATTTCTCCTTCCAAAATGGTCAAGTCAATAAGTACAAAAAGCCAGTCACTTCAACCCATCTGATCAGCTCTGATGCTGTGTATGAGAAGTAAATATCAATACCTGCACATAATAAAAAGAAATGTATGTCAACCATAAAAAGAAATGTATGTCAACCATAACTACTGTGTTATTCAACATTTAAACCCATTGTGTTCAATAAATGACACCCACCCCATAACAACATTTAAACCCACTGTGTACAATAAATGACACCCACCCAATAAATTCAATAAATGATTTCCTATCAAAACAGATCAAACACATGGATCAACAAAAACAAATTCTCAGCCATTAGATCACATCAAATTCAATCCCGATCACACATGCAAAATGAAGCCATTGCAATCCATGTCCATCATTGTCACCAATAAAATTCAACTGCAAAAAACTATAAAAGAAGTTCAACCACTGTTGAAGTTACATTTTTCAGTTTCAAACTATTCACCAGCCTTGGAGACAATCCAGCACAAAACACACCCAACCTTGAAGACAACATAGACAGAACACACCCCAAAATAGAACACAGTATATTCAGGTTAGTTTACATCCTTCTTACAATTTTAATTTTAATTTTTGAGTCTTTATTTCAGCTTTCTTACACTTTTATTTTCATTTCTGAGTCTCAGTTTTCAGTGATTTCTGAGTCTTTATTTAAGTTATTTCTGACATTCATCCATAATACTAGACAACTTAAATGTTCTGGATCACAATTCTCAGAAAAATGCTTGATCAGGCCCTCAGGATTAGGCCATGCAAAAAACAATATTGTAATGATTTAATCCTAAAACAATTGAACCATAAATCTTTTAAGACACAGTTCATCATGTGAAGAGTTTGTAATATGTGAAGTCTGTGATAGAAGAGAATCACAATTTTCAAGACTTCTGTGGAAATTAGACACAGGTCCCAAACTCATAGATACAAATTGAAAGAGCAACACAGAAATACCTAAATCCACGTTAATGAACTAAGGTATGTTATTTAATGCTATAGGTTCATTGAACTAAGGTATCTTGTTTACAATAGTATATCTACAGTACTTCAGGTAATACAAACTCTTACCAAGGTGTCCAGTATTCATCTAATCAATCTAATCACATAGAGCTAGTAGAAGAGTTTTATCTGCTTATTCACCCATATCTATTGCTTACATGTTAAGCAGACTTATACTGAATACATAAGATAGAAGCCCCGTATAGTGTTTCCATAATTAGTATCACCTGCTTTAACTAGTTATGATGGATTCACTTGGAATACTAGTTACAGCAGAGATAACAGTGTTCTAGTAGTAATACCATTTATCTATCTATATACAATAAGAGTTACACTAATAAGGCACAGTAGAGACTGGTAATCAATACGTATATCAAGCTTAAACATAGCATCATAGTAGTACCTTATATGTCACTAATCACCTTAAGCAATGGAGATTGAACCCCTCCTATAATAGCTTATGTATAGAGAAGGTACCCTATGTTCTGCATATAATACAACATCATATCTTATGTAAACATAACTAGTAATCATGATTAGATGTTTCCAGACTAGTTATCTATTTTTTATATGTGGTATAGCTATTGGTCAGCTTATTCAATGGAGTTACATCTTAGTTATAGAGATAGTGTAATTAGTAATCAATCACATATCAGCTTTCATAAGGTGTAACCATAACAATAGAATAGCATTAGTTTGTACAATGGGATCAGTAGTACTATTTAAACGCATGATCTTAAACGTATTTTTCATAAAGATTGAAAAATCGAAAGAAATGTGGATGCCAATAAGATCCAAAGGAGTAAGCATAGAACTTATTTACTCAACATGGATCAATTTCAAAGAAATAACCAAAATATTATTTTGCAAAATATAATAATATGCTTGTTATTCATTGAAAACTGGATAAAAAACACTACAATTTTTGTAGAAAAACCCACCCTGCGTGTACATATACAGAATTGAATTCGTACCTTTGGCAACTGTCTATAGCCTCCAAAATGTTTTGAAACCTCTCCATACCAAGAAAGTTGCTCCTTGTTTCCAAATACAGTCATGGTATCTATATGAATTTATATAGCTAAGACAACAATGACCTTGGAAAATATTACAATTGATTGGAGATCCACCACAAAGTCTCGTCGTGAAGTCGGGTATCAATATAAGGTGATCGTACTATGTTTAGCCTTTACACTGAATTTCGCAAGTAAAAAGTACTATATTTTTCATGGAGACCTCCTATTTATACTACAGAATGGGTTGGATAGAGAGAGCCCTCTCTGGATGCAGATTGGCTAGATTCTGCATCTAAAAGATTGGTTTGTGGTTACCTCGGGTATAATTTCCTCTTACACAACTTCTAGGAAAACCTGAGTGATAACACAGAGTAGGCGGTGATTAAAGTTCAGCCTTGAAGTTTCTGTTTGGAGGGTCGATTACTTGCAGACTATATGGCATTATAGTTGACTGAAATAGATTACCGTTTGTTGACATATTAAACATTGTGGAAGGCGTTGGCACATCGACTTGGAGAGTCGATTTTATAGAAGGCACAATTGTTTAATAAACATTGAATTGAATTGTTATGAAAAATGTTGAAATCGTGTTGAGTTGCAGGTTCAGAAATTGAAGAAATTGGGTTCAATAGCAATTGAATCATGAATGGCACTATTGATTGAATAGTATAACACGTTGAATGCAGTTGAATGCGTGATAAATTGGTACTGTGGGAAAATCGATGTATATCAAGATCGATTAAATCATTTTCTGCAGTGGTGTTGAATTTGTAATGATGCCTTCGATAAGCCATTGCCATTAATAATGATTGTGTTCAATGCGTTCACCCGTTGTTTGATTGCTTGATGAGAATTGGATCACAGGTCAAAAGCGCAGTGGAGAAGCAATGGAATGGTTTTTCTGGATGTTGAAGAATGTATCGGTTCATTTGCAATCGATCATCAGAGTTCTGCTGGAGAGAAAACAGCGTTTTGATAATCCAGAAATGACATGCCAGAAGGTGCGATCCAGAATTGATAAAAGTTTGATGAATTAAATCTGAATTGACAGCATGGACAGAAATGTTGAAGACGCAGTTTGCCAGAGTATTTGTAAGGGTAAGCATGTTAATTCAATTCCTGTGGATGATGATTTGCTGAAGAAAATGTTAAATACGATGTAGGAGTTGCAAGTAAAAACCAGAATGAAGTTGCAAGTGGAAACCAGACGCAGGTTTGAAAAGTCTTGCTAGTTGCTCTATTCCTGGACACTATTGAAATGAAATCGAATTGCTGGATTGAACTGTAGGAGCGCAGGTTGAATGGAAAATAGAAGATTGAGAGGAGCGCTAATTGTATGGGTAAGTCATGTATGTGTTATTGACATTAAGTTGTGAAATTTTCCATGACTATGTGGATGCGTTAGTTGTATTCGAATTGGGAAGTTTTAAGAGTGCACCTGAATATTGAGTTAAGAGGTGATAAGAATTGGGAACGTGGTTAAAGAAACAAACAAGAGTCAAGTTTTGCTTAAATTGTGATGTAGTGGTATTACACACACTTGCGCATTTTAAATTATGACTTTTAAAAGCCCTATGAAATGGAGATGTGGAATGATATTTATTGAGTGAAAGTTTGTGAAAAGAATGGAAGTTATGATGAAAACTTGGGATAATTTGTACTAATCATGGTTTTATAACCATTATTGTTTTGTACAAAGAAGTTTCCAAAAGTAGTTGAATTTGCCAGAAGGGGATTTTCTCAACAAGTGATTGAATGGTATTTTGATATGATCAAGAAATGTGATTCTGGGAAATGCAGGTTGCCTGCATCATTAAACTAGCTCCAACTATTGGAGGAACTAGTGGGAGGTGTAGAAGTGGGGTGTAACTTCAGTGTTTAACCGTTTAATTGAACAATCAACCTAAATTAACTCATGCAAGCATAGAATTCAAGTTACCCAGTCGAGGTTTGAGTTCAAGGGCATTGTACTATCAATTGTAAATTATTCCATGTTGTACAGTTGGTGCATGCAATGAGAGAAGTACCTAAAGGAATTTCACAATCTAGATTGAGGAATTTCACAATCAACCTAAATTAACTCATGCAAGCATAGAATTCAAGTTACCCAGTCGAGGTTTGAGTTCAAGGGCATTGTACTATCAATTGTAAATTATTCCATGTTGTACAGTTGGTGCATGCAATGAGAGAAGTACCTAAAGATGAAAGTTAAACTAGCTCCAACTATTGGAGGAACTAGTGGGAGGTGTAGAAGTGGGGTGTAACTTCAGTGTTTAACCGTTTAATTGAACAATCAACCTAAATTAACTCATGCAAGCATAGAATTCAAGTTACCCAGTCGAGGTTTGAGTTCAAGGGCATTGTACTATCAATTGTAAATTATTCCATGTTGTACAGTTGGTGCATGCAATGAGAGAAGTACCTAAAGGAATTTCACAATCTAGATTGAGGAATTTCCTGAATAATAGGGTTTAATTATTTGAGGAAAAACACAAGGAAATAGGAGCTTGGAGGGATTGAAAACTGGCTAAGTGTTGGCCAAATTTAGTCATTCAGGAAGAGGATAGAAGATACACATGCAGGTTGTGCTAAAGCTTGAGAAATAATATTGTATTCATCCATATTATTTGATTAAAGCAATACATTTAAGAAGGGGTTTTGAGAATATGCTTTCCCCTAGATAAATCTCTGTGTATGTGTGTTGAATCATGATGCATGTTTTTTATATGTGTTCTCGATTGTGAATTTTCTTTCATAGATGGGTAGAGTATATTTGAGTATTATGTTTTAGTAAATAACATGAGAAGTTTTGAATCTACATTAAAATTATACATAGTGATATGTTGTAGCCATGAGCAACATTATTCAGGCTGAACCATGCACTTTTGAAGAGGTAGTGAAAAGTAAAGTATGGAAAGATGCAATGGCCGAAGTCCATCATATGTAATGATGCATTGGAAGTAGTTCCAAGGCCCAAAGGTAAGTCTATTGTGACTTCTAAATATTTGTATAAAATTAAACATGGTGCGAATGACAGTATTGAAAAATATAAAGCTAGATTTGCGGTTAGAGGTTTCTCTTAGAAAGAGGGAATAAACTATGAGGAATTTTTTGCACCTGTATCCTGATATACTACCATTCGATCTATTGTGGCTCTAGCTGCTAGCCAAGGATGGAATCTTCACCAAATGTATGTGAAAATTTATTTTCTACACAACTTTCCTCAAGGAATAAGTATTTGGGGAGAAACCAAAAGTTTTTGAAGTACATGACCGAAAAAATCATGTGTCTAGACAAAATAAATCTCTATATGGATTGAAACAGGCCCCAAGAGCTTGATATGCCCACATTGATAACTTCTTGATGAATTTTGGTTTTACTAGAAGCAATGCTTATCCAAATATCTACTTCAAAATGGTCTAAGATATGCCTTTGATTTTGGTATTGTATGTTGATGACTTATTATTGACAGGTGGAGAACCTCTTATCCTCCAGTGTAAGAGGGAGTTAGCTTATGAGTTTGAAATGAAATATCTTTATTTGATACACTACTTTCTACGCCTAGAAGTAGGGCAAAGACTTGGTGAGATTTTCCTTTTTCAAGGAAATATGTTTTCAAGCTACTAGAAATATTTAGTATGACAAAGTTAATTCCATGAATACTCCAATGGAATTGAATTTTAAGAGGTTATGTGGTGAAGCTATAGGCCTTGATTTGAAAAATGCTTCTGAGTATCTACAACTGATTGTGCCACTGATGATCTTTTTGAACACTAGACCGAACATATGTTTTGCGGTTAGTTGGTCAATCCAATAAATAATTAAGCCATCACAAGCACATTGGATTGCTGCAAAGCATGCATTGAGATACTTTCATGGGACCATAAATCTTGGATTGAGATATACTGCCAGATATGTGAGACTACATGGGTACTCTAATGTTGATTGGGAGGGTAAATCTACTGACAAAAAGAGCACATTTAGATGCTGCTTTAGCTTGGGATCTACCATGATATCTTGGATGAGTATAAAACATAAGATTATAGCCCTTAGCATGACTGAAATCAAGTAAATTGCTGCTAACATGGCTATCTATGAGACAATATGGCTGACGAAGATATTTGGAGAGAATTTTGAGCATATAATAGATAGGAAAATAATTTACCATGACAATAAGAGTGGGATTCTACTGTATAAAATCCCATGTTCCATGACAAGTCCAAAAACATTGAGATCAAATATCACTATATTTGGGATATGGTGTAGAGAGGAGCATTGATACTCCATTAGATTACAACTGAGGATCAGATGGATGACATACTTACCAAGCATTTTCCAAAAGGGAATTTCTTGGTATTCAGAGTGAAACTTGGACTAATAAATGTGACCCTTCTTAGTTTGGGCGGTCATGAACACTGAGCTATGCTATTCCCTCTTATTTGAGCTCCCAAGTTGGGAATGGAGCCATGAGAGCTCCTAGGGTTGAGCGAACTCTTTATTGTAAGTTTTGTGTGATATTTTCCATGTAATCACAAGTGGTAATCCCCCGTACCATCAATTTTGGGTCTTTCCAAGAGTATACCACAATATGCATCCTACCCATAAGCTGGGCTTGCTGGGATTTCCACCCATCTAGATAATGGGTGTCGTAAAGCTTAGTTGTGTGTGATCCTTGTCACGTGTTTCCAAGCGTTAATCCAACCAATCATATATGTGACTTGGTCCTGTGAAATCCTTGTCATCTGTTGAGAAGTGGTAATTCCCCCAAAGTATGTGGATGTAGGTGTTCTACCACTTGGCTCTTATGGTAAGCTTGGTTGTGCATGATCATTGTCATGTGTTGACAAGTTGTAATCCCCCCAAGTGTGTGTCAAGGTGGGAAGATCAATGGATATAAGTGTTGAAATTTGCAACAAGAAACAATGAAATTGGCATCCAAAAATGAAATCTAGAAAATGGCACCCAGAAATGGATACCATATGAGGCTTTTGATTTAATTTTCCCTTAATTAAATTGAAAGAAAAATTGTAATTTCATCTCATGACAGCTTGTATTAGTTAACTGAGTGAGGAAGAATTATTTAGCTTAGAAAATTAAAATTAGAGGTCTAAGAGGATGCATGCAAATGGATTTTCTATTTTTGTGAGTTGTAATTACTTAACTCAAGATATTGAGTTAAAATCAATTTAACTAGTTCTAACTAAGAGATGAGCTAGTGAGAGGTCCATTGGATTAAATTTGATTTAATTCAAAAGTAGTGATCAATCAGTTAAATGATAATTCACTATAAATAATTGTTTCATGGCATTTATAAGAAAGGCCTAGTTGAGACCAAGATAAAAGGGAAGAGATCTATCAGTTGTACTCTTAGAAAATTGTAAAGATCATGCATGAGGCCATCAAGAAGGCCCCGAAGGATTGTGAAACCATTAATTGGTATTTTCCTAATTAATAGGGGATAAATTAGACAAAGAATTCATAAGCAAGGCAGGATAGGCAAAGGCAAGAAAAAGGTTAATTTCTTAACCATTTTTTCTTAGATGGCAAGCTAGATTCGAGCAGGATCAGAGTGAGATAGCCAAGAGAGTGAAGAGGTTTCTCAATGTGATAAATAAAAATTTATTGTTTCATGATCTTGACCATATGAAATATACAGATAGAGGGATTTTGAGCATTTTGATTCCCTTGATACATATTCTATTGTGTGATTGATTGTTTATTTCTCTTGCTTATATGTGATTGTGCGATCATGTTTTGTTTCTGAAAATTGTAGGAAGGATTCAATATCTTGTTTTAGTGCATTAAAATATCAGATTAAATACCTTGGTTGTATTTTATACATGGTATCAGAGCATTAGGAATCAAAATAGAAGAGAAGAAATTGAGTTTGTTTTGAACATGTTCAAATTTGCAGATTTATTCTTTAGGATCCAATAATAGATCAATATGTATTTCAATGGCTTGAGAATTAAATATTCTCTTGAGGGAAATTAAAATTATATAGCATGGAAGGATAGGATGGAGGTAGTGTTGGAGGAAAATGGTTTGAAGAAATTCATAGATATTGATATTCCCAAGCTTGTAGCAGCAGATGCCCAACTTCTTGATGCATGGCAAAAGAAGGTAGCAAAGGTGAGAAGGATCTTATTAGAGGGAGTTCGAGATCATATTGTCTTGAGTCTCCATGGGAAGGTGACCATATGCTATGTGGAAGGCCTTGATATATCTGCTTTAGAATAACAACGACCAAAAGAAGTTGGTGCTGAAGGACAAGTTTAGAAAGATCAAGATGGAGGAGGGCGAGACCATACCAACATACTTGATGGAGTTCACTCAATGTCGAGATGGGATTGGAAGTGTTGGTGTGATAGTAGCCCATGATGATTTGGTGAGCCTAGCACTTCTTGGCCTTCCCAAGAGCTGGCATAGTTACCAAAACTCTGTGAATGGGAGGGTTAAGTTATCAGACTGGGATCATTTGTGGTCCGAATTGGTAATAGAAGATATAAGGTGGAGCACCAGAGATGAGACCTCTGAAAAATAAAAAGAACAATATTTTGCATTGGTGGGAAATGGAAAGAAAGCCAAGGGAAAGAAGTCCCGAGGCAAAGAGGGCAAGAGAGACTTGGCCAAGATCATGTGTTTTCACTGTCACGACCACATGCACTATACCTCAAATTGTCCACAGAAGAAGGAAAACAAGAAGGCGCCTGCAGTTACAGCGGGTGAAGCATTAGATTCACAATTAGAGCTTGATTTTACTCTTGTTTCATGCATATCGAATACTATAATGGGATGCACGTTGTATCTAGACAATGGTGCCTCATTCCATATGACCGGGAATACAGATCTCTTCAGTGACTTGGAGGAGAAGGACCTCCAACATAACATAGAGTTTGGAGATAATAAGAGGTATAACACAACTGCCATAGGTAAAATTATCTTTCAGAGAGAGTCTATCTCCCCTCTCATATTGATAGATGTTTTACATGTTCCAGGACTAAAAAATAATCTTGTCTTCGTAGCGGTATTGGAAGACCATGGTTATGATGTCATATTTAGAAAAGGAAAGTTGTTCCTTAGACACATTTCCATGGGACGGGTGAAATAGATTGGTGTAAGAGTCAAGAAATTGTATGATCTCGAGGTCGAGGATGCATGCAAAGCTTTGAGGAGCAAAGAAGAGGTTAGTGACTTGGTGGTTGAGAGGGAGCACAAATTACCTCTCAACATGCAGTATCAGACGATTGTGGAGAAACAAAAATTGGAGAAGCATAGAGGAGACAGACTGGAGGCTTCCACTCAAGAAGATACCTCTAGTAGGGGGGGAATTTCGAGCCAAATGGGAAGAGAGAGCACATGCAACCATACCTCTAGATGAGAGGTGGGGCGATGCGCAACTATAATCCCAAGAGAAGAAATTTGGGCAGGATCCATTGAGATGGCTTGTCTCATATATCAAACTTGGCTACGAGGAGCCCACAGTACATAGCAGTAGGAAGGACCAGTTAGATTGATGCAGTCAAATGTCAGGAAGACACAAATCAAAGTAACAAATGTTAGATATTGGAGCACGGATGAGAGTTGGAAGCAGTGCAGAGGGCATAGATGCAGAGTCAACAACGCAGAGATTTCAATAGACAGTGTAGTAACTGATAGCAGTCAGAGACTCTGATGACAGATGCATCATACTGATTTATTTTTTGGAGGGTATTCAGTTTCAAGAGTTGTAGCAGGAACAACACTAGAGAGACGTGTTTCATGTAGAACAATCCAAAGGTACCAAATATGGATAGATTGAAATCCTTTCTTATTGAGAGGGAGTGTTTAAATTTTCAACAAGAAACCTTGAAATTGGCATCTAGAAATGAAATCCAGAAAATGGCACCCAGAAATGGCTACCATATGAGGCTTTTGATTTTATTTTCCCTTAATTAAATTAAAAGAAAAATTTTAATTTCATCTCATTACAACTTGTATTAGTTAACTGAGTCAGGAAGACTTAGATGGCTTAGGAATTTTGAGTTAGAGGTCTAAGAGGATGCATCCAAAGGGATTTTCTATTTTTAGGGGGTCTAGATATAGTTATTTGTGAGTTGTAATTAGTTAACTCAAGAAATTGAGTTAAAATCAGTTTAACTAGTTCTAACTAAGAGATGAGCTAGTGAGAGGTCCAGTGAATTAAATATAATTTAATTCACAAGTAGTGATCAATTATTTAATTGATAATTCACTATAAATAGCTATTCCATGTAATTTCTAAGAAATTCCTAGTTGAGACTGAGGTTAAAGGGAAGAGATATATCAATTGTACAATTAGAAAATTGTAAAGGTCATGCATGAGGTCATTGGGGAGGCCCTTAAGGATTTCACAATCATTAATTGGTATTTTCATAATTAATAGGGTCTAAATTAGCCCAAGAATGTGTAAGAAAGGAAGGCTAGATAGAGGCAAGCAAAAGGTTAAATACTTGACCAATTTTTCTTAGATGGCAAGCCATATTCGAGCGGGATCAAAGTGAGACAATTAGGAAATTGTAGAGGTTTCTCAGTGTGAGAAATAACATTATATTGTTTCATGATGTTGACCATATGAAATATACAAATAGAGGGGTTTTTAGCAGTTGCTTTCCCCATATACATCTTGTATTGTGTGATTGATTGTTTCTTTCTCTTTCTTATATGTGATTGTGTGATCGTGTTTTGTTTCCACAAATTGTAGGAAGGATTCAGTATATTGTTTTAGTACATTACAAGTTCATATTGAATCCCTTGGTTATATTTTTTACAATAGGGTGATAGATGAATCTCCCTTAGGATGATTCTTCTTCATTAGATTGATACATTAATGTTCTAGAGCAAAGATGAACAAGAATGAGAAGAGAAAGCAAATATTTATGTTCCACAAATAATTTCCTCCCTCGTTGAGAGGGAGTGTTAAAAATTGATAGCTTAGGGACGAATTTCCTTAAATAAAATCTCACTTATAACAATTATGGAGTGAATTTATAAAAATAGAAAGTCATATCTAGCATCTAAAGTATGACTTTCTAAAAATAGTAAATCACCTTGTATCAATTGGTAATCAAGTATAATTGAAGGAAAATCACTTAACTTATCATTAATCAATTAATCTCATCTTAATATTTAATATTATTAATATTAATATTATTATCCTTTATGATACTATGATATTATTATTAAAATAAATTACAAGTCACGTTACCTTCATAATCTCAATCACTTCTCACCTCTCTCCTTGATGAATTACATGTCACTACGTAACTTTCTCTCTCTCTCTCTCTTAATGATACATTATCGCTTGCGCACTCATTAAAGACATGGCATATTCCTCTTACACTCATTAGAGGCATGTCATGAAAGATTTCTCTTATTCTCTCTTTAATGCATATGTTACACTCTCCTTAACTAAGGCATGCATACCTATCTTAATGGCATAAGTTACTAAGGTATGCATACCTCTCCTTAATGTCATAAGTTACTAAGGCATTCACTTCTCTCCTTAATGGCATGAGATACACTCCCCTAAATGGCATATGTTACTCTTCCTCCAGGCATGTGTATTGATCCTCCTTTATGGAAAGAATTCATTTCTCCTCCTATATATGTGTCTCGTGTCTTCTTGCTTGACTACTACTACTTGTTCATTGTGGGAGAAAAAATTGAACTTGAGAGAGAAAGTTGGAGAGACTTGAAGAAGATTGTGAGACACTGAGACTTGGAGAGTAAGAGTATAACTTGGTGAGCCAAGGTTGATTTAGTGCTTTCGTGTTTCACTGTTGATTCAATTGAAGGGAAGGTTGATTCCATGCTTGCATATGTTGATGCTACCAGTGATCTTCATGCTACATCTTGTTCATATTTTGGTGAACTTAATCATTTTCTTGAACTCTCATTGTGCTCTATAACTTTGTTGAATAATTGATATCTAATAGAGGAAGAACTAGTCCTGTTTTTCCCCTAGTGGGTTTTACCTTGGTCATTGGACCTAAATTCTAGGTGTCTCATTTTTTTCTTGGCTATATTCTATTGTGAAGTTGGTTTATTTTATATCTACAATTTCTTAACTAATATTGTAGCAAAAATATTTTTTTTTAATAAATAATTGTTTCAGCACAGAACATCAAAATTTCAACAACGTGAAGGATGCTTTGCTTGGAAATCGTCTTCTAGGGGAATTTTACAAGAAATTATGGAAATATATGAAATAAGGTCTCAATATCATGATACAAGATGGATAGTTATGGATTTAAACACCATCCTTGTTTTCTATTGCATGAAGAAAATCCACCATATATGGGATGTTGGGAGATTTTTAAGAGTTTCTTTTCTTGGAATGCAGACAACAAATTATATGGGAAGTCAATGTCAGAAGGCCCAAGGATGATTTGATTCATGAGGGACTCACACCGATGATCAGTTCGAAACCCATACTTAGGGGAAATACCACCTCCTACATAATATGAAGTAGATTCCATAATGTAACAACCTTGTAAAAATTCCTGTAATACAGGGAAAATAATACAAAGGTCATGGGACACGTATTCCAAGCTGAATGTTGGGAAAAATGTCTTAGTGGGCATCACTTGTTTTTTATTATGGCTAAGGGAAAATTGGCAAAGGCATTGACAAAGGCTTTGAAAAGGAAAAAAGGTATTTTTGGCATTTATTTATGAAAATAAAGGAAATTAGGAGAAAAGGGAGGTGAAAGGTCACATATTGCATGCAAGGAAGAAATTGAAGGAAAATTAAGGAAAATGAAGAAATTAGAGGCAGGAATGATAAAATTGATTTGAGGATCATTTTGCAGTTTTTTTTTTGGTATACTTTTGTTAGTTCAATTTCAGAATTGGTTTCAGAGAGGAGAAGAGCACCAAGATGAGAAAGAAAGAAAGGGAAGAAAAGGAATGAGAAGGAAGCAAAGGAAGGACAAAGAAGGAAAAGGAAAGGTTGGATCAAGCAAGGAAAGGTTGGATCAAGCGGATTCAGGCAGTAACAGGTTGCATATATGATTTACTGGCTGATATTTTCATGCATGGTATGTGCATGTTGGTATTTGGTTCTTTTGCTGTCATTGGCATGGATTTTTCTGGGTTTCGATAGTGGGTTTCAACCTTTCCTTGCCATTTCCCGATAGCCATGGTGTGATGGGATTCATTCTTGGTTGAGATTTGGATTTTCAGAAGGTTTTTAGATTTGAGTGAGGTGGTCTCAGGAAAATACCAAGGGTTGGGGGTAGAGATGGTTTTCTTCGAGAAGCAATCAATAGATGGGTGGAGACAGGAAAATTACTCAAGGGATGGTGAAGAAATTCTTAGGCATCCAAAATCAGTTTTGTTTAGGAGGCAGGATCTCGAGACCAGTTTAGGTGAGATCACAATAGTGTGAGGGTGAAGGTGGTTTAACCTCTGGATTCCCTTGGTTGTTTGTGTATTAGTTTATCCCATGAGATCCCACATTCATGCTTGGAATATGGCATGGGGGTGATTAGCTAAAAGAAAGATTTGGTTAAGCTCAATCTATGGTCGGGTGGTATGTGGAAGTCCCTGACTTAGTTAGATTTTGCATAAGATTGATAAGAGCTCTTTCCCCTTGTAATTCATGAGTAATTATACTTGTTATTATGTGGCTTTAATAAGTATTCTATCATTGTTATTTATCTGGTTATATTTTGGTTAAAAAAATGGTTTTATGACCTAATAGGTGTTATTATAACTATGGTATGTGCATGCTGGTATTTTCATGCATGGTATGTGCATGATGGAATTAGACCTTTGAGAGGGCATTGAAAATCGTAGTGTTGGACATTGGATGCATGTTTTACTTTGGTAGTGGATTTTGAACTTCCTAGGAACAAGGTGAATCCTGGTATTACTTTGAGGGTGGAGGTGTGAGCCTCTGGACTCCCTTATTGTGGATGCATGCATCATATCCTTTTATTTTCTAGTTAAATAAAATGTGCATATGTATATATGTGTATTTTATTGTGAATAATGTATCGAGCTGGATTTATAAAGCTCCACAAACAATATGATTATTTTATGTTTGGAGAAAATATGTATAAGTATATGTGGTTGTTATTGTAAACATCGTAATGATATATGTTATAAAACTCTAGTACATGATATGATTGTCATGTTTTAAGTAGGATGTCATTATAAATACTACAATGAGCTCGGTTGTAAAGCTCCATGGGAAGTAAGTTTTGGTTTTCAATGGTTTGTTGGGTTAGACTCCTATACCAATAGGTGTCATTTTTCATGATTGACTTGTTGAACTATGCAATATGTTCAAACCTTTTTCTTGTTGCAAAGGTGTTCCATATTCTCGAAAAAAATCAAAAAATCAAAAAATTTAAAAAAATGTAAAGAGGGTATACCCTAAAAGAAAAATCAAAGGGTGAAAAGAATAAAAGTGGCCAAAAAAGTAAAAGAAAATGAACTCCACCAAAAGAAAGGCCAAGGAAAGTGTGCAAGTCTAAATGCCACTACTTTTTGCTCTAATGTAATAAAAAAATTGTGTGTAACTTGTATCTTATGCCACAATTTATGAATATTCAAACAGTTTAAGCTTGGCCAATTCATCTTTTAATTTTATGTTTTAGAGATAGAGAATAAAATCTGTCCAAACTGTTTAATCTTGGCAGATAATTAGATAGGTAGAATAAATAAAAGGAGCTCAACAGTTTAATCTGAGTGCTTGGATGTAATAAGGTTAGAATTAGACAGATTTCCACATGTAAAATAAAAAGTGTGATAAGGGTTTGCCAGTCTAAGTACACCCTAATAAAGAAGAAAAAATGGTAGAGTAAAGTAGGTAGGGTAGGTAGAGGATGTTGCAGAATTACATGTGATGGATAATGACTTTAGATGTGTTAAATCTTTACTTTCATCACAAGTGCAAAGGAAGACACTACACTAGAATAATTTCAAGCAAAGCAAAGTCAAAATTATTAACTTCCCTTCTCATTTTTCCCTAAAAATTTCACTAATTTCCCCTAAGTACTAAGGCATTTGAAAATTAGAGGGGCTCAAGGCATTTCCTTGACTTTTGGAGGGACCGGACCCTCGGCCCAATAATTGGAAAAACCTAAGTACTTAAAATCATTCATCATGACATTCATTCACCTCTAAGAAATCTTTTCCTAAGTAAAATCCCATTTTACTTAGGAAAATCATGCAATATTTCACAAAAACCCTATTCATGCAAGCATAAGTTAAATACATTACTTTAATGTTTTACACTTAGCGCTTTAGTTCATTTTTTCATATTAATTTCTAATTTTATTATTTAAATCCCCATATAAAATTTTCCCTTTTTCCCGTATTATTTTAATAAAATCCCCAATAATTAATATCCCGCCCCTTTGGTTGAAAAATAACCATATAATTGCGTTAATTGTAATTAATTGGTTGAATTACCGATTAATTAAAAAACCCACTACCTCGCCATATAAAAGGGATTAATTAACCCTCCAGGTTAATTAATAACCTAATCCGCCAATCAAATCACCCCCGATACGATTATTTAATATTTAATCACATTGGGCCCGCCATTTTAATTCTCCGCCATCTTCCTTTCCCGAGGACTGTTCGATCAAATCATCTCAGATCTACGGTTATCGTCCATATCGCTGGCCATCCTCGTCCGAACAATAACGCATGATGGTCAAGAGGTTTTCTGAACAATGCCGCGCCACGCGTCGTTCATCGTATGGAATCGCTCGTCCTCCGCTGAAAACCGCCTTTCCCCAAAAGCGGTGCGATGGAAACCGCTTACCGCCTGCCTCCCCTGACGAAGCCTCCGTACTTGCTAATGTCATCCATTAAAATAATAAAAAACCCGCCAACCTTTGACTTTGCAAATAAAACAAATTTGCCTGCGTCATTTTCATTATCCTATGTAACGACCAGAGTCTCACGCAGAAAACTCCAAAACCAACTGTCGAATGCCATCAACTGCCACCTTGTTGAGGAAAATTGTAGCCGAGCATTCAGAATTCATCTACCATAGCTAATACCTGTTCCAATTACTATTCATTTCCCAGGAAAACAGGTATTTACCTCAATTCCCGTCAAACTCTGTAAAATCCTGGTTTTTGTTTTAAATTCCACACGAGAAACTAAAACAGAGTTCAAAATTGATCTTCATTTTATTCCTCAAATCCCAGAAACTACAATTATATTCCTAAACCTATGATTGTGCCTGTTTTTCATAAAAAACCCCGAATTCATTTCTGAATCCACAAGAACTAGAAATGGAGATTCCCGTGGCTCTTAATGTCGCACCCCTCAATGCCCCTCACAGAGATTTAGATTATCTACCTTTAGTAGACAGAGATTTCCAAATTAAAGACCTGGTTCTCAGTGAAAATCGCCTTCGAATTTTTTTCTACTGCAGAGATAATTACTTGAAAGGTTCTGATATTTTTGGATTATGGGAATCCAATCTTCCCATGTACCTTCTCCCCTCAGTCCACATTTTCCCTGAGATAATCCATTACTTTCATGCAAACTATGATCCCAATCAAAGAGCAGTTTTGTCCCCGAGTCAGATGCTTTTTCCCATAACTGCTCACTCTATCAATGAGATGTTGCAATTTCAACCTAGTCAAGCCCTCACTCCCCTGTCCATGGGAGAATTACTTGAGAAATCTACCAAATTATCCCATGAAGAGTTAAATCGTCTCTGCCAGACCTTCATGTTACCAAAACATTAGCCCAAAGGCCCTCCCCCTTATGGTTATACCTTCTTCACTAATGTGGGCAGACTTATTCTAAATATGATATCCTCTATAATGGGTTTCAATACTAGTGAGTATGTTGACCAATTAACCCTAGTATTGTTATCAATTTTCACCCCTGGATAGCCCCCTGTTGTCAAGTATGATTTTTCTTCCTACATTACAGGAAAAATCCATGATCAGTTCATGAGATTAGAGAATGAAAGAGTGTTCAAGTATTCTTCTATTATTTATCATCTCATGCTTTATTACCAATCAGAAAGTTTCCCTATCTATGTCAAAAATCTCGATGCCAAAGGAAATCCTAGGTCTGTTATCTTCTGGACTGCCATCACTCATAATTCCCCTGATTCTCCTTATTCCTAAAATGAGTTTGTTGACCTATTTGTACACCCTGCAACCACCTTGTTGACAGGAGTTTCTCTTCCGAGGGTTAATAGTGAAATCAAGAAAATTCTTCAGCTATCAAAGCAATACCGGATAGGTGACTGGTACCTATACCAGAATCACACAGAAATCAGAATCTATGGATGTGAGTTATGCCCATTCAAGTTACCAAAATATGTCCCAATGAGACTCTTTGCATTAGAGTATATCAGACAGATGATTAATTCAGATACAATTCATTTTTGCAATGCAAAGAAAAAGGCTCAACTCAGAATTAAAAGCCAATTAGGTCCCTTTGTTTGCAACTCTAGAGATGCTGGGAAGGAAGCTGAAAGAATCTTAGAAGACTATCTTAAATTACAGAAAAGTTTCTATTGGGTACCTTATGACCCAAATAGCTTCATTTGTGATAGAAGAATGAAAAACAAACTATCACCATACATTCATCAAAGAATCCCAGAAATTGAACAGTATGCCAATATGGATGAATGGATGGAAGGGACATTGATAGAACAAGATAGTGAGCAGGTCAATGTTGAAAATGTAATGAAAGACCTTGAAAAAATGCTTGACCTAGACTCTTTTGGACAGGTACAGATACCAGGTATTGGTTCTTCTTCTGCTAGGACTTCTCAACAAAATTTACAGGAAATCAGTGCATTGGCTACAGTAGCATCTAAAGGAAAAGAGAAAGAGGCTGATATCCATATTTCAGAAAAATTTAAAATGACAGAATAGCCTCAAACTTCTAAAGAACAGGGTCAAGTACAGATTTCTCCTACTCAGACCAATGTACCAGAAATTTCAATTTTACAAACTCCTCTTAATGTAGAAAAGGGTAAAAAGAGAGATGCTGAAGCAACTACTCCTGTGAGTGGATCTTCTGAACAACATGATGTTAAAAGAAAAAAATTGAATCCTCTTCCAGAAGTGGAATCTGTTCACTAAATCCCTGATAGTCAGACGCAAGAGGAATTGGGTAGTCAAAAAACATGTACAATCAGTGGGACATCTACTACTTTACAGAGAAAAGAGCTGCAAAGGCAGCAAAGTGCAGAAGTATCATCTTTCAAACCACCAGTGAAAGATGCCTAGGATATTAAAAGAACATTCATAAATATAAAGGCTAGAAATGATCCTCTCAGACTTCAAGTGTACAATCAATGTTTGAAGATGGCTCCTAAGAATCAACAAAGATTGATGTCAACTTATGACATTCAACAAGGTAACATGGTAATGAGTCACTTCAAACCCAAAGTGCAGCAACGTCAAACAGCTACAGATTATATCCGAACTAATTTTGAAGTCATAGCAAAGGATATCCATTCTTTGGATAAAATTGAGCTGCATAAACAGACAGGTGAAATGATTTATTCTACTCTAACAGATAAATCAATGATGACCCAGAAATTGCAGGATTCTTTGGAGAATACTAATGCTCAACTAAGTCTTGAAAAAGCATCTTCTCAGGCTAAGGACAACAGGATAAAAACTTTGGAGGAAATCATTATTGGATTGGGTCATAATCCCAAGGATGTGAAAGGTATAGAAGCTTTGATCAAGAAAAAATATGATGATATTGCAACCTTGAGAAAACAATTGAAGTTACCAGCCTAAAGACATCCACAGACTGCAGAAATTATAAAGAAAAATTCTGAAGAAGAATTGATGGATTTTCTCTTGAAACTAAATGAGCAACTTAATGAAACTGAAAAAGATCTTGAAAAGGCATTGAAATACAAGCAGCCTAATGTTCCAGTATCTACTGTAGAAGTGATTACAGGTACTCCAACAACAGGTCAACCAACAGAATTTTCACAGGTACATACTTCCAATTTAAGTACAGAAGAGTTAATAAAGTCAATGGAGGAATTGAAACTCCAAGTGATAGAGCTACAGAGAACAAAGGTGCAACTCACCACTTTGGTACAAAAATATGATCTCTCAAAGATGAATGTTGCAGATAAAACAAGAGAGGTCAACAGATTAGAAAAGTTGGTCAACAAATTGGAGAAGGATCTCACATTGGAGAAGCCTTTAAAGGAAATAAATGAAATTCTTTGGGACAACATCATCCAGTCAATAAGAGATGTTTGGCCCTCAATTCAAATAATGTATGAACAGAATGATTTAGTCAAATTGGCTCTGGAAGAAGTCCTAGAAGCAAGAGAAGAATTGGGAAACAGGCCTGAAGAATCCAATGAACTTATCCATTTTCTAAATACTCAAAATAAGCATCAACTTGAAGAATTTTGCATTCAAGACAGGATAGGAAAAATTTTGGAAATAAAAATAGCTTTTACCAAAAGAACTCTGATGCAGAATCTAGAACGAAGATGTTCTGATATGCAAGAAGAAATCACTGCCTTTCTGAAAAGATTTGATATTTTGTTGAATAAAGGATTGCCCAGTCCTTTAGTTTTAGAGGATAAATTGATGGACCTTGAAAGTTATGTTGAAAAATTGGACAAGCATGCTGACAATCAGGCCAGTGCCTCAACTAGTTCATCAACAGTAGCATTGCCTACAGGAAAAAGTCTTCATGATAGATTGGAAAATTTGTTTTATCTCGAGCATGAAGTAAAGCATTTGTTCCCAATTCAACCTACTTTCTTTAGGTATACAAAGACTGATGAAACTCTCAGAAAGCTGCAAAGAACCAGAATACCGGAAGATAAATGGTGGGAAGAAATGTTAGAACTTTTGTAAAAACTATCCTTACATGAATTTTTGATTATGTACTACAGTAAGTCATGATAAAGAAGGATAAAAGAGTATCAGTGCAGTTAAAGAGTATCTGTTAAACGGAGAAGCCAGCACAGAATTACTGAAGAGGACAATAGCAAGCCAAATCATAGGGCCTACCTCCAACACATTCTCAAAAGAAGGAAACAGCACAACATCAGTTATCATTTCTCTTATCTACGAGACCATCTATCTCTAGTTTGTTGTAAAATACTTATGAGTCATCCTAGATTATATCTCAAGTTGTTATGAGATATTTTTTATACCTTTTTGTATAAATACTCCCTCAATCGGAGTATTGAGGAGTGGATTTTTTAGACTTTGCTGTAACATTGACTATTTTGGAATAAAGTGCTATTGGAGAAATTTTGTGTGGCTAGCTGGATGAGGAATTGATGCGAAAGACTTTTTACAGGATTCTTGTGTCAGACTACGGATCAATAAGTCATCTATCTCTTATGTGTTGAAGTCTTTATATTTGTTTATTATATCATCTGTGTTTCATTTTTGAATGATTAACGAAAAGGAATAAATCAGAAAGTGCTTCTAAATTTTGTTATTCTAAATTTTTTCTTCTAAACTGGTTTAAACAGTGAATTCTTTATTGCTCCTGTTTTTCTAGTTTAAGAATTTTGATTATTTAGTAAAGAATACTTAATTTCTCTTTATTAATAATCACTCAATTTCCCTCTTTCGAATGTGTTGAAGGATTCTTAATTTCCCTTCATCCATTTGAGTTCATCCCATTCACTTTAGATCTATAATTGTTCCCTGTTTGATTATCTTGCCCTGTGAAACCATCTTCTGTTAAGAGACTTAATCTAGTTAAGTTATCCTCTTTGACTCCATTAGCCCAATGGCCTAAATTACTCAATCTTACCCTTAACTATTGAATTTCACCACCCAAACTCAATTAAAACATTTGGAATTTATAACTAGCCTAATATCTTCTAAAACAAAGCTAAATTTTATAGAGAGAGCCCGCTTTGGGTACAGATTGGCTAGATTATGTACCTAAAAGTTGGTTTGTGGTTACCTCAGACCCCTTTCCTCTTCCCAACAACTTCAAGGAAAATCTGAGTGATAACATAGTGGCGACCATACTAGGGAACTAAATAATTTTATTATTACTATTGTTTACTTTATAAACTACAGACGGAACCTGAAGTTAGCGAGGTAGCCTTTGAACTGCTTTTGCTCTGCAATTGCATAGTAAATAAATGCTACTTCAGTCTGTCTCCGGTCTAGTTTATGAACTGAAATTTGGTTTCAAACATCTGATCAGTTCCTCTAGTCAAATAAATCTTTAAGAAAATTTAAATCCAATATCAGAAAATTCTTAAAGAAATTGTTGAAGTTGTATTATTCAGTCCATTTAAACCAAAAAACCAAAAAATATCACCTAGAAAACTGGCTTCAGAAAGGACTCGTTACACTAGGGCTAATCCTGATCCAAATCCACCACCTGTGTTTGAAAATCCGAATTTGATCCCCAGAATTCTTAGGAGACAAGATAGTCAAGAAAGTTTTGGTAGTTCTCAACCTCTCTATAGATCAATATCTTGTCCTGTGAAGTGGATTTATCTTGAGGATGAACCTTTTGACGAGCAGTTTGAAACATCTTTATTTGTAAATTTTTCTGAATCTGAGTTGTCCAATTTGGTTCCAAACCTAGTATTTCTTGAAGATTTACAATTTGAATTTTTTGCTTCACATATTGATAAACATTTGTGAAATTCCATACAATCTGAGTTTACCTCTGAAGGAACTTCAAATATTTCCATGATCACTTCAGCTTCTCCAAGTTCATCAACATTTCCTCAAACTACCCCTTCTACTCCTCCACCCACCACTCATATACCAACCTCACCTGTTATTTCCTCGCTACCTCCTGCAATGGCAAACAGATATGCTCCTTTGGCATTACCAGCTAATCTAGGGGCTATGCCTCAAGATTACCAAAGTAAAATCACTCCTTTTGATGGTTCTGGAACCTATACTGCACAACAGCATACTAAAAAGATGACTGATTATTTTGAAATTTATGAAATAGATGCTGATGATGTAAGAATGAGAATATTTGTCCAAAGTCTTACTGGAGAAGTTAGAACCTGGTTCAGAGCCATTCCTGCAAACAGTGTTACTGACTTAGCAACTCTTTATAAATCATTTTTAAATAGATGGGAAAAGAAGAAAGATCCTCTTCAAATCTTATCAGACTTTGGAAAACTAAAAAGAGGACCAAACGAGACTGTGCAAGATTATGTCACCAGATTCAATGAGGCTTACAATGTTGTTCCCCAAAATCTTAGACCTCCTCCAGATTCAGTATTAATCAAATTCCCTGATGGATTTGATTCCGATATAGAATATCAACTTAGGGAAAGAGCTCCTCAAACTTTAGAAGAAATGCAAAGTATAGTTGTTAGTGTTGAAGCTAACCTGATAGAAAAACGAACTAGAGCTAGAGCTGAAAGGAGAATGCCTATAAACGAAGAACCCACAGCTTTTGAAAAGAAACTCGATGCTATTATCAAAGGAATGGAAAGACTAGGAGATAGAGTAGAAAACATTGAAAAGAATAAATCTCCTTGGGATGGTTAGCCAAGCAATATTGTGAGAAATCCGAACTTCAGAAGAAACCAAAATCAAAATATTATAAAAACTGGTCCTGACCAAAATATTAGGCCCCCATTCTAGGAAAATTATGTCGAAGGCTCAACTTCTGAAGAACCAATTGAAGATGTTCAAATAAAAAATTTCACTGAATGGGAGAACGAACCAGAAATTTTCTTGACCCAAGAGGATCAAGAGGCTCATATTCTTAAGCAATTTCAAACCCAATCAGGAGAATCATTTGACTTTAAGGAAGGTTATGATACAACCATTTATGAAGTTCACAAGCAATACAATTTGAGAAGCAGAAGAGTTGATATTCCGGAAGCAAGTAAACAGAAAACTACAAAACAACCCCTCAAAGGTAAAACCAATACTACCCCTGTACATATTCTCACTAGATCAGATCCTAATCCTGCTAACCCAATAATTAAAGATGTATCCGATAGTCAACTGAATAACAGATAACTTTCCAATACTCTTCCTCCTAAAGGAAATGTAGAGGAACCTCCAGAAGCTGATTCGGAAACAACTTCAGCACACAACCCCACTCCTGAAAAGGAGAAAAATACTGAAAACATAGAAGAAAAAGACAATCCAACTGTTCAAAATACAAGGACTCAGACCAAGAAACCTTTTATTCTAGAAGCTGAAATAGGCAAATTAAAGATAGTTGTTCCATTGTCTAAATTAGCTAAACATGATGTCTACAGAAGCCAAATTAATAGATCACTCAATATTACTAGAAGTGATGATTCAGTAAATGTTTTTGATGATCAACCTAGATTATTATTTGGCCCTGAAGTAAATGGAAAACCAGGAAGTGGAGGAACTCCTCCATTCTATGTGAGTTTAAATATACATGATAAAATACTTCATAATGCCATGCTTGACTCTAGGGCATCTCACAATCTAATGCCCAAGGTTGTAATGGAAATATTAAATCTAGACATCACCAGACCCTATAAAGATCTCTTTTCTTTTGATTCAAGTCAGGTGAAATGTTTAGGACTTATCAAAGATTTGTGTGTTACATTGGTTCAATACCTTGCGAAAACCATTTTGATGGATATAGTAGTAGCAGATATTCCTCCAAAATATGTTATGCTATTGTCTAGATCCTGGGGTGCAAAACTCAGAGGATCTCTTCAATTAGACATGTCATATGCTACTATTTCAATGTTTGGTCAACCTAAAAGACTATACAGAGAAACCTTGATGAAATATGTAGTCAGTAGTCAGGAGAAACCTGAAAATTTCCCCATCTACTCAGTACACTCTGATATGGACTCATTTATTCTTTATAATGCTAAATCTGATCTTCCCACTGAATTAGAAGCACTAGCAACTGAACCAAAAGAAATTGCAAATAAATCTAGTGTTGAAATCCAAGAAATATCTGAGGAAAAAGAAACATCAGAAACCCAAGAAAAACCAGAAGAAAGTAAAAAATCAGATCTCAATGTTAAGAAAGTTCCTAAAATGTCTGATACAAATTATGAACATAAATTCTTTGGCATTTAGAGTTTGATGGTTCAGTTAATAAGTTAGGAGCAGGAGCTGGAATTTGGATACATAACCTTGAAAATGATCATGCTGAAGGCCATGCTTACAGATTGAACTTTAAATGCACTAATAATATGGAAGAATATGAAGCTCTTTTGTTAGGGCTAAAACTTGTCAAAAAATTAGGGGCAATTAGAGTATCTATCATAGGAGATTCTGATTTAATCATTCAACAGATAAATGGTGACTTTCTGACAAAAGATCCCAGATTATGAGAATATTGAGGAACAGTTGTAGAGATTCTCAATACTTTTCTACAGGCTCAGCTTGCCAAAATACCAAGAAAACACAATTTGCATGCTCATAGTCTTGCAATGTTTGCTAGCACTTGTAAATTACCTTTCGAACCTAATCATCAGTTCACAGCTAAGATTAGACACAGACCTGCTATACCAGATAATTTTAAGAATTGGCAAGTGTTTGTAAATGACAATCAGATTAACAATTTTCTGACTTTAGAGAATGAATTTTCTAACAACAACATAGATGAAGATACAATCATTGAATCTGATAAAATAAATGAACAAGAAATACACATTTCAGAAGAAAGTGCAACTCAAATGCTTCATCCAACGAAGTTCACCAAAAAATAAATGCAGGACCTTAAACAAATGGAGGTTGATGAGATTATAGAAGATGAATATGAAATCATTAATTTGAAAGATAATCATTTGCCTAAAGGATTAAATCCTTTGGAAGATCTTTTCGACTCTAATGATATTCCAAAGAAACCCAAAATGGAAGCATTGAAAGCTGATATTGAGGAATATAATTTGG